>VUQR01035127.1:19575-31162 GCA_015108515.1 Hemichromis elongatus | reverse complement strand
CACACTGAGACAAAAAGTTGGACAGGACTATATATACAGAGAGCACTGATTATGGATTAGACACAGGAGAGGAATGAGATGCAGGGGTATGCAAAAAAAAAAAAAAAAAAAGTGAACAAAACAAAAGGGAGTATCATAGATTTAATATTAACACTTAATGAGGCAACACAAAGGGACGAACATGGAAACAAAAAGAATGGAAAGCAGAAACAGAAACACTCGGGCAACTGCTACTACTGATAGTAACAGATATGAACCAAACCACAAGATAACACAAAATGAAGAAACAAAGGAAGCTCAAAAACAGGATAAAATATAAGGCAAGTTTAACGCAGAGAAATTTCTTAGTTTCTTAGTTGTCTTCACAAAACCTAAAACCTTAGAGATAATGAGTATCTCCACTGCGGTAATCAGTTGTCTTTGTTTTCACTAACCCAGCCTTTCTTCTTCGGGCTCTGCATGCGCTCACATAAAAGGGGCATTTGATGTATTATTTGACTCTTCTTCTGCACAAACACTGACCAGTTGAATCCCCACACCCTGAACTCCAAGGCAGATGCATTATTGGAGGAATGTGTGACAGAGCTCTCTAAAGAAAAGAAAAACATCAGAGTAAAATGGAAGATTACCACTGCAGATAGGACAAGGGAGTAAATCTGCAGAAAATCATAATATTGTGATTTGATCTCCAGAAGCATATAGAGCAGTTTGCAAAAATGTATATGTTAACTCAAGATAATACACAATATTTTTTTTTGTTTAATTCTAACATGACAGCAGTACATTAGGTCTGACTGTCTCATATACTAATAAACAGGAGGTTGAGTTAAGTTTGTTGCCAGATCCTCCTCAAATTAATCGTATTGATTGGTGAGAAACAGTCTACACAGGCTGATCAATTTTGTTATCTGTGTTTTGGTATTTGACAATTATATCATCAATCACACAATCACGCCAAGTTATGTGTTCAGCATGTGTTACCATGGTAACCACGTAAAAGGAGAGCCGTATTTGTTGTTCTGGCTGTTAATCCAGCTTCATACTATGCCTCTCTGGGCCCGGTAACACAGCATACCCAGGATATCGTTCCACCGTCAGGTTTCACTAACCCTAATCTCGCTGTGAGCACACTTAAAAAAGTGGTGAACAAAGTGGCGGCGACTTTACAAACTACAGTTCTGTGGAAAAGTCTTGAGCCACCCTCGATTTCTTTATATTTTGTTTAAAAAAAAAGAGAGAATTTCTAACACGAACACTTTTATTCTTCAACTAAGCTTGAAAACTCTTAGGAAAGCATTTATGTCATTTCTTTAAGTAGTCTTCAGGAACAGTTCAGAGTCAGAATCAGAATCAGAATTAGAAAGACTGCATTAATCCCAGAGGGAAATTGATTTGTCATAGCAGCAAATATGCAGCAAACATCTAGCACTCATATAAAATGAGTGAGAAACGGAGATATTGAAAGATAAACATTAAGATAAATAGATAAATATAAAGATACATGTATAAATATAAATATAAAAGTATGTGTGCAAATATATGTCATGGTGTACAAAGGTGACAGGGTGCAGTTTCACATGTGTGGACCTGGCTTCTTCTTCTTCAAAGCTGTGTGTCTTTTTTTCCATTCTCTGTTAAGACGATCCAACACTGCTTCCATAATGTTGAGGTCTGAGTCTGTCCAGGTATGCTTTTACTACACTGGCAGTGTGTTTGGGATAACTGTCATTATGAAAAAATAAGCCATTGCCAATCAGATGCTTTCTGGATTGCATCCTGGATCAAAATCTGATGATACATTGGAACATTTTCACATTCATAACTTCATCAATTTTGACAAGATCCCAACACCGCTGGCTAAAATCGAGCATCAAAACATGCCAGAGCCGTCATTGTGTTTTACAGGTGGCTGTAGACACTGTTATACCTCTCTCCTGATCTCCTCTGCAGATATTGTTTATGTTTTAAATCAGATATTGGAAATTTGAATTCATCACTCCACAAGTCCTCGTGCCACTGATTTTCAGTCTACATATTGTGTAATTTGGCATACCTCAGCCTTTTCTCCCTGTTTCCTTTCGTTAATAACGGCTGTTTGACAGCCACTTTCCCACTGAGACCGTTTTGGGGGGCATTTTTCTTTGTTATGGGTAGTGCAGCAGTGATGAAAAAACAGGAAGGAAGGGGTGACTTGCAGTGAAGGGCTGCTGGTCAGACTTAAACATTTCAGCTTTATGGAATATGGTCACCTGCTCACCCAGTGAGCTAAACTGGACTTTTTTTTGTCTGGTCATAGCTGGATTTTTTTTTTCCTTTCTTGAGGGCAACACTCTCATACATTGTTTTTCTGATCCATTGTCCAATTTCTTCAAATCTTTCAGAGACATGCTGCATCATACTGTGTACATACTGATGTAGGTACAAAATTGAGTAGGTAAGATGAGTTGACTGTAAACAAGACATAAATCAGCCAATGTCAGGAGAAAAAAATCTGAAAGACCTTCAGAAAGCCTATTGCTCACACCACTTAAAAAAAATCTGGCTATTTGGATGCAAAATAAAGATATAATAAGGAAAGGAGGGTGGGTTCATGGGATTTCTACAGTACTGCATACTACGGGGAAAGTATGAAGAAGTTAAACACATGAGTTTTAGGAAGTTTCAGTGAGCCTGAAAAAGAGTGACTATATTAAAAAAAGTTTAACCTATTAAAACCAGGAAGGAGCGTCCACAAAATTCTGCATGGTTATGTTTGAGATTTTGCATGTTATTCTATTTATAATGCTGTAATATGTATTATGCTTATTATGTGAACACAACTATGTTTAGAACTCTTTTACTTAAACTCTTTTTAAGTTTATTTTTATCTTATCTTAATGTTCCCCCACTGTATCTGTATATTTACTACTAAGATATTATCCAGGCAGGACCTTTTTCTTTTTTAAAGTAACCTGATGGGTAATATATTGAACAAAAGCCCAGCATACTTGACTCCAAACTATTCACCAATCTAATGGGAGCTGAACCATTAAATTGCGTGCTAATAAGAATTTCAGCACTAACAATTAAGTATATATAATGTATTTAATTTACCATGGCACAAAGAAAAAAATTGAAAAGTTTCAGCCTGTGGCTTTCCTCAGCGTATCTGAAGTGTCAGATTACTGTGTAGGTTATGACTTTCAGAAGGCTTTGTGGTCACGACATACCTACTACTCCACTTCTTACTCCACTTGGAAGCCATGTGTCACATAAAGCCATACAAATACATGCAAACATATTACCATTTGCATTAATGTGCAACATGTTTTCGCAGTAGACAAAATCCCGCTAAATAAATTCCTATTTTGCAGCAATAATTTTGGAACCAGTGGTGTGGTATTTATTATGCACTTCTCTGTGGTATCATATTTAAAGAAATCTTCTTTTCCTTTATCTATCTTCCCTCTGCCCAGCTTTTCAGCTCCTGCGGTATTAAAGATACGCTGCTGTAAAAGAAGTCATCTGTAATCCTACATGTGCTGTATGGCCCCTCTAACGAAGGCTCATCAAGGTGAAGCTCTTGTATGATTTTTTTAGACATTAAAAGCATGGTAGCAGGTTTTTTGGGATGAGAGGGAATAGCACACACTGTGCATCCAGGTGTGTGATATTTAGCAGCAGCAATCGCCTCAGGAGCAGATCCGTCAAACAAGTGAGCGCACTGTAATGAAAGACTAGCCATCCCTGGAGAATGTGAATAATGTGAATAGGAATAAATGACGTACAGTAGTTAGCAGGAGAATACACACACACAAACACACTTTTTCTGCCCTTAGAACCTGTCACCAGTGGGTAAGGTGCTCCGCATGCGCACACACAGGCAAACACGCACACAGAACACATCCATGCCTGAAGACACAACCAGAAATAATAATTGTGAGTCAGCCTCACATATGCATACAGACACGCACATACAGTATATACACAGCCAATAGATCTGCTTTTTCCCAAAGGAACACATTTTGCTGTTACTGGAGACATTGTTTCAAATTAACCACACATATTATTCTCATTACGTGGAAATTTTACACACATTTGATTCAATAATACAGACCCACAGATTCTTCCTCAGCTCCTTCTGCCCTGCTGCTCTTCCTCAGTCCTTCTCTGACGGGTCTCTATATTTGCAGGTGAGCCCGAGCCTGAGGAGATGATAGCAGTGTGTTTCCGTGTTTGTGGGTGTTTTTGTGACTTGGTGTGCACGATTACGTATGATAACATACACATGCTGAAGTATCCATTCACCTCAGGTTAACTTGTCTCCTCAACACTAATTACAGATGTTAATCTAATCTGCGGCCGATGAGTTAAATGAGGCTTTTTATGGCGAGGCATGAGATGAAGTGTGGCTTAGTGATGTACGTGTGATAGGAACACACACCGTAAACCTTTTAAGAATTTGCTATCTCAAAAAAAAAAAATGCAGTTGTCTGTTTTACTGCAACTAATGGTTGCAGCTATATGAGAATCCAATAGCAAATATGAATTGCAGCACTTTTTGTGTCTTTTCTACGCTTTGCAGCACGGATGATCTCTTCTTAAATTTAAAAAAAAAAAAAATGCTGTCACTGGTGTGCTAAACCTTATTCATTGTCTTGCTTTAGCTTGCTTTATAACTAATGCATTTAGAGCAGACAAATGCATGCCTATAATGTGTTTAAATTCAGCTAAAGCCTCATTATCTACAAACGCAGCTATAACTGTGTGATGAGAGCAGTATAAGATAAAATATGTTTATTTTAAGATGTTTAAATGCGGGTTTTTAATGGTTGAATTCCACTAAAAGAAGTTATAGGAAAAGATGAGAAGAAATGAGCAGCAACAAAATGCAGATCTAAGGAGCACATTTTGAGAATATGTGGTATTAGCCTGTCTCCCCTAAAGCCTTTCCACAGAGCGGAAAGCTTTTCTATTGTCTGCCACCGTGCTGTCTCTGACATGCAGCAAAGCTATATCGTATGTGCAAAGATTCCTGTTTACATACAGCAATTATAGAGGTAAAATGGGAACCTGTTGATCTGCAGATAAATGCTCCACCGCTGAAATGTACTCCCTCATGATTTGTACGTGCTTTATCTGTGAATTCAGCTCTGTTTGATAATGAATTGTATCCACAAAGCCCGAGTCAAGGAGGCAGCCTCTCTCTGAACTGCAAATATTTAACAGCCCGAATGTGTTTGTTCACTCGTGAGTCTCTGCATGTTTGTGTATGATAATGAACCTGCGCTTGTAGCATCCATCCTCCCTCTATTAATTAATTTGCTCCATGGCGCAGATAAAAATCAGCAACAGTTTATTATTTCCCAGAATTTTTGCTTTTTTAAAAAGCATTTCCATACATGAGATGAAGATGAACCTGACAGTGAACTCACATGCAACATGCGCTATAATATTTTTTTTCCAGGAAGGCAATAAAAGGATTAGAAGTCAGGTGAATATGAATGCGATTCATATAATGATCTTTAAAAGAATACCTGACAGTCTTATTATTTTTTCAGCATGAGAAATACAGTAAGAATAATAATTAATTTATTCCTTTTTTTGTGCATGGGCATTCTGTACTCTGCATGATATAATTGGTTGGTTGGTTCATTAGTGTTTAATGCTATTTAGAGTGTGCATTCATTCATGGCATGCTTTTTTAGGCCCCAGGAGTTGCATGGAAAAAAAATACAAAGACAAATCTGGGTGCCCCCTGTGTTTACTTTATATGCCCATAAGTCCATGAGCACTGCTTACGGTAGACTGAGGTTCATTTAATATTATCTCCTGCAGAGAGGCTGGAATGCCCTGAATGAAACAAGCAGGGGAAATTATTATTGCAGACAGAGCTACTGGCGTTGTTATACAGGAGATTGTATAACGACTTGGCCACAGGTGCCAAACTGGATCCTATCAACTTCTTAAAATCTGCAGTTTTCTGTTATTTCCCTTATTCACTGAAACGCGTCTTCACAGACTAAATTTTTCAGATGATCAAATTAAACAGATGACTGTAATGATCAAGCATTTTCAGACAAAACTGATGAAGCCCAGCTGATATTAACTTGTGTTTAAACATTCATGCGTGATAATGTCACGTTATGTGTGATAATGTCATGGTTAGAAAGGGTCTTTTGATCCACAGTCTGATGCTTTATCTTTGTGCTGTTCCCATTTGTTCTTCTAATTTAGTTCACTTATAGTTCAATCCATGAATAATATAAAAAATTAATAACCTTTTACTGTCTCTGAAGTATTTAATGTTTCTATAGTGGTGGCTGCCTATGTATCCAGCCCATTTCCTACAAATCTAAAAAAAAAAAAAAAAGAGTACTTCCTATGATAAGGGTGATTTCAGAAAGGCATGAAATGATTTTTCACTACAAAGGCAGCTATAGATTGACTAGTGATAAAGGATTCTTAAAGGAACATTGCAGCCTTTGTAAGTACCCATGATTATAATTAATATAGGAATTTTTAACTACAAATGATCTGCTCTGCTAGTCATAACTATCCTTTTGCACTACAAATGTACCATACACTATATGCATTGCCAAACTTAATTACAGTAATATACACTAAAACTTTCAGCTTTCAGATATTATTACCAGTTTTCCATACTACTACTGTAGTGTAAAAAAGGGGGCACCCGGATTTGAACCGGGGACCTCTTGATCTGCAGTCAAATGCTCTACCACTGAGCTATACCCCCTTACATTTGCACAGGAAATGACCTTATTATAAAGGCAACTGTAGATCAACCAAATGTAGGACTATTACATGTTCTTCATTGTATTCCTTCATATGTAAGCGAATAAAAGTTGATTGCATCCATGTAATAAACCCACTAAGCTGCTGTACTTTCTGATTGGTTCAGTGGGACGGTTGCATCCGCTTAAACTTTGGTTTTGAATATAAAACCTACTAATACTTGTGAAGGGAGACAAACGTGGTAGCTAAAGTTAAACTGCAGACCTCCTGATCTGGTGTCAGTTCTCTGGTCACTAAGTTAAATGATATCAAAAGACTGCAATAGAAACTGCTGAGACAACAAGAATGTGTCTCGCTACCTAAATTAATGTTAATTAGTTGAAGAAACTCTGTGATAGCACTAGAATGGACACAGGAGGCAGCAAGTAACCCTATAAGAAGAAGAGGTGGTTCGGTATTTATTGCAGGAATACTAATAATAACTGCAGTTGAAGTGAAGCCGTTTAGATAAATGGCTTTTAAATATAAAATTAAATATATTTAAGATATTAAAGATTAAATGTCTTTAAGTATCCCTATCTTTTCACAATTTTCTTTACATGCATGTGAGATTAATGTAGTAAAACAGAAAATAAGATCCCGCCATATTTATTGACAATGCATAAGATTCCCCGTTTGCATTTTATTCTAAAAATCTAAACAAGAATTACAAACTCATACGATCACTGAAGCACACACAAGCAGTCAGCCCAGACTCTCCTCTTTTTATTAGAACATTGGAAAAAACTGTAAAATTTAATCTTTTTTAAATTTTTAAATTTAAATTTTTTTTGCATTTTGTTTGTTTTTTTGTTCTTCACTACATAGATGAAGACATTTGCACCATGAGTTGATGTGGAAACCTCATTAATGTGGAAAATAATTGCTCTGTTAGTGAAATAAAATGCCCAACTCTTAAAATTTCTTCGAGGATGATCTCCTTAAACGTGTATTCCCCTTGTTTAAAAAGCCGTGTCGTAGTGTATCATCTCAAATTTATGTTTGTTGATTCATATGTTTACAGCAACAGCTTCGCCTCCACTCGGTGGGGTGTTTGAACCACTGAAGAGCTTAACTTGATGGCTGGCGTTTGAAAAATTGTGGTACTTTAATTTGGTGAAATTAAGACAGTCTTGAGAAAGTTTACCATCAGGAAGTCATCATTCAAATTTAACTTTTATGTATAAACTTCAAAATTCCAGACTGCACATGTAGATGGGTCCAAAACACTCCACACATCTTGTACAACTTTTTTTTTTTTTTTTTTAAATAAAGCTAAACTTTTTGATGAAACCCATATTTTAAGATGACTCGGCTGTCTCGGGCTTCATGCATATTAATAACTACTCATCAGTCTACGGCTCTGAAAAAGATGTCTTTAATGGCCTGGGTGGAAGTATGTTGCGAAAATACCGACATAAAGCCAAATGACAACTTTGTCACTTAAGCCTCTTCTTTAAGCGCTTCAGTGTTTACATGGACGATACACAGTAAAATGAGCCAAATTAGTTTGGTTTATGCGTGCCGAGTGAAGGATTATGGGTGCTAAGCGGTCCCAATCTCCTCAATCCATCTATGAGCAGCCTGTGTTATGACGTGCTCATATATACACATTTTCTGAAGGCTGCTCATATGTGCTCAGAATATAAAATGCACACAGAAGACTTACAAGATCCCAGTGTTGATGACTTGCCTTAAATGCTAAGCACTGAAACTGTTGATTGTTTGCTCTGGTGCTGTATGGAAAATGAAAGGCTTTTCCTTTGCAGTATGATAAGATCTTCATATTATCTTCATGTTATACTGCATATGCAAGTATATGCATGTGTGACACAGATGTTTGCAATTTATATCACCTTAATATTATTTTGTGTAGTACAAATGACTGATGTTATCACAAGGACTTAAAAAAGGGCATGAAATTATGGATGTTTCTTTACACATGTTATTGGTGTTAATAAATTCTGGTTATCTAATTTATTCTTAGTTAAGCTTCTCTATTATTACTACTCTTATTATAGTGTCTTCCACATGGGGTGCAATTGGAATTGCATTAAGGATCTCTTGATTTTATTTGTGTATTTGGCGTACAGTATAATGTGTTGTGCTGAGAGAACGTGTTGTCAATGTGGTGCTATATAAGTAAATACTGAAATTAAAATTTAAAACTGTGGACAAGGGAAGCAGCAGTGAAAGTCAAAGTTTGTGGCCTTCACAAGGGGCAACTGGAGTTGAACTGGGGACATGTTGAGCAGCAGTCATATACTGTAACCCACAGCTACACCCCTCTGTGTGGCAAACTAGCAGTGACAGTAACATGGAGTATGTCCATTTCATGTCAGCAGAGAAAAGAGCAAAACCATCTCCCCCCCCTTCAATGCCTGAGTAATCACACAAACACAGATGGTCTTTCACAGAACGATTTACTGTGTATTACTTGAATGCTAAAGTTTGTCACATAGTCTGATTAAAAGTAAAACTATCACAAATTTGACTCAGCTCCAGTTAAGGATTTTTGTGTTCACTCCCATCATTACTGTCAACTTCAGCATCAGCACCATCATTGGAACTCATTAAAAAACAACTCAAACGAATTGACATCAAAGGAAAGAATGATGCCAGACTATTCAAGGTTACTGCCAAGATGACACATTAAAAAAGACTCACAGGAAGGAAACTTGGCAAAAAAACTGGGATTAACAAAAACATTTTTAACCAGAGCTGTGGACTTTGAGCGACATGATATGAATTTAAAGAGGAATTATACTCTGTGCTTTCTCAGCGTATGATCTGTGAAATTCGGTGATTGGAATTCGTCCGCTCAAAAGAGAGCGATAAGAAAAGAGGCTACGATAGCGTGCAGTCCTAATTTGAGCAACCACCACTGGTGAGTGGATTTGGACAATATCAGACGAACATCTTTTATTGTTCGTAGCATGCATGATTATGACTCATGAGAGGACACGAGGGGAGGGGGAAGAGGGAAGGAGTGAGGAGGGTATGTGGACGCTGGAAGAGATGGAGGATTATGATTGAGTCTTCATGCTTCTGCAAGCAACAACTAAAGTCCATAAACGTTGGCAATAAATGTTCACATACTGAACTCTTCAATTGAGAGTTCAGTGTGTGCTTTTATTGTTCCCATATGATGTTGCGAGTGAGGGAAAGGATGGCGTGTGTGTGTGCCTGTGTGCGTGTGTGTTTCTAGTCATCCTCTGGCAATAACGGATAACCTATGGATGTAACCTTTGGGTCTAAAAAGTGAAGACAAGTAAAGTAATAAGCCTGTGTTCATTAGATACTCTAATGCCTTTGGTTCTGAAAGGTCACATAGAATAAACATGATGTAAAGCTTTTGTCCTGTTTTAGTAGCTGTAGCAGTAGGTTGTATTTTATTTGGTTAAGGGTATAGTCACTACTGTCACAGTTACTAATTATATGAGACTGGACATCCAAACCTCCCATTTCATGTACAGCTGACAGTGAACTGGCTAAACAACAACAGCTGGTTAAAAGCTAGCATTTTGCTAGCTAAAGTTAAGCTTGATTGTCCTAACCAAAATAATGACTTCCCTCTGATAAAGTTTGATTACATCCCCACAACATATGAGAGTTTATTTACCTTGTGTCCGAATGCAACAATGTTAGACGCACTTCAACGAAAATTTGAGTAACAGCAGCTAACGCCAGCTAACAGCAGCTAACGCCCGCTAACAACAGCAGCAAAAGCTGCAGCGCTTATTGACACAGAAGTTCAGGATATCTTCAACAACTCACCTCAGTATCGCTGTCATCACATAGAAGTAAGCTTCACTAACTCTTCCACTTGTATTGGCCTCCTTTTACAAAGTTTTACAGCCTCTTCCTGATTAAATAGAGACATGCATTCATATTGACAGCTGAGGTAAACAGTGGATTGACATCCGCTGTAGCTAGGATTATGCTCTTGAATTTGGAGGGTTAAGAAAAAAGAATTCAGTTGACTGCAACATACAATCAAGTCACATGTTACAAGGAGATTTGACATACTGTAACTTTAAATATAGAGATTAGATATCTTGCTGATGTACAAACACATTTCAGCATTGAGCTTTGTTTTTCTCAGTCCCATTAAAGCAGACAGCACAACTTGTGGCCCTTAAATAGTGCTGCAACCTTTCGTTTAAATTTTCTGAAATCTTCCTCCTGTCCTGCTTCTCTCCAGTGGCTAGAGGTCTCACAAAATCAGTGAGATGAGTATTATTTACCTCCAAAAGCAATGAATGCTTTGACTGTCTGTCAGTCCTAGACCTCCCCCCTCCTTTTCCCACTCCAAGGGGTATTAACCCCCCCACCACCTCTTCCTCATCATCACCACACATACAAACACACCCCAACCCCCAACCATGACCCAGTTTGTAGGGGATGAGGGGGTAAGTGAGGACCATTGTGTGAGTACCACAGGGAGAGAGGCAAGATGCTCTGCCTCTCTCATTCCTCTCCCTTTCAGGAAGCGCTCACACTTGGTTAAGCACACACACTGAGACTCTTCATAAGAGAACGTCCAGAAAGCCGAGTGTTTTGTTGTGAGGTTTTTGTTGTCGAAATGACGCTTTTGATTTTAGGTTAGGTTTGTTTGATGTCAGGCGAAGTTAAGAACCTGTAAAGGAGACTATAAGTGAGACGAGAAGACAGAGAGGCGTGGGCCTCATGTTGAGAGACAAAGGACACAGTACCTGGCATCCGGGAGAGAAGGAGTAGAGTGAGTATGCTGCTTCATCACTTTACTTTGCTCCTTCTGTTGTTTTTTTTGTAAAATTTTCATGTATTTTTT
>VUQR01035127.1:0-19555 GCA_015108515.1 Hemichromis elongatus | reverse complement strand
TTTTTTAAAATATTAAATGGTGTCAGGCTGCCAGACCAAAGAACCAGCATTTCCAAAAAGAAACAGCAGATAAATGACTTCCTGAACTTGTTTGTAATCTTCTGGAGAACTTACATTACTATTTCTAACAGCGTAAGGCAACGATGCACGTGGAAAGGCTGCTCCTGCCTCAGAGATTCTTCCTGTAACATATGGAACTAGTTTTCCATTGTGTTCCTTCCCTTCGGAAACTATTAATGAGGGATTTTCTTTTTTTAACCACAAACGCAGAGAGACATGCTTCTTGAAAACCTGCCTCCTTTATGTAAAATAAAAAAGGACTTAATATAAGGAAGGACTGCCTCATTTTGAGATCTCCTTATAGGCCGGGGACCACTTTGAAAAAAAAAAAATGTCACCAATTTTAGTTTTTATCTCTCACTACTGAGATTGATTCGAATTCCTTTATCTTTTCTGCTGCACGTTTTATGAACCAGAGGCCCCAAATTGGGGTGCAGTGTCTACTTAACTCTTTGGAATTCACAGTTTATTTTTGTTTCATGGCCTCGCACATTGATCCCTCTGCAAGTAAGTTTGACGTCTGTTTGTATGCGTGTGTCTGTGTAGAAACATGAACCATAGAATCTGAAAATGGATGCTAATTATAGTGCTCAAAACCATTTGTCTTTGAACCTAATGATAACTCACTGTTGGCATGCATGATTTTAATCACTTGAAAGAATTTTTTGAACAGAGTTACAGCTCAGGAAAAAAAAAAAAACAGAAGACAGCCTGAAAATGTTGATAAGAATTTCATGTTTAGCTTTGATGGATTTTTGGATGAAAATCCCTTTTCTGCTTAATCCACACATGTGCCAGCTGTCAGTCCTCTACTGATGCTGTAGACGTTAGGATCTATTGTAATAATTATATAATTGTTATCTTTTACTCAAACTGCATAGCAGAAGCAGAAGCTAATGACCTTGTTGTGACTCAAATTTGGTGGTTTTATGTGGGGGTCTTATTGCTACAAAACAGCCTTGATTAAACCCAAATATGACGATCCAGGGGGTTATCATGGACAGATGTCTGGCCAGCTACTGCGTGAGCAGATTAGTTTGATCTGTGCCGTCTGCATAGGACAAGGTGGGAGCTGTGAAGGGCATCAGCGAAGTCTGAGGATGCCACTGGCAGAACAGAGGGAGAGGGCACCGCGGTGCTGACCCTCAAACAAAGACAGACAGAGGAGTTCTGACTCCAGAACATGCTCAGAGGTCTTTGTCTTTCCTCTAGTAACTCTGAGTCTTCCTTTTTAGTGTGAAAAGAACAATCAGTGTTTCAGGTGAATTGTGGAATAAGACATGTCACTCTCTCGGTACGATATAAAATGCATTAATTTATATATTTATTTACATTGATGTCGATAGCAAAAAAAGACTAACAACGACAGGCTATGATACATACACAAGTGAGTTCACTGTGCCTGAATTTCCATTGCAATGCAAATTAATTATTAGCGGCAGTGTTCATTCTTTGGAAAGAAATATGTCTTTTTTGTGATTAAGCTTTCCAAGGACAGCGTATTACATTTCTGAACACACTACAGCGTTTATAGCTCGGACAGCTTGGAACTCAAGCACTGGAACTCCACTGATTAAATTCCTGTTAATAAAAAAATTGAAAATGTGACTTCATGACAAGCAAGCAGCGCAATTAACTCTTCTCCCAGTGGAAAAGCTCTTTTTTTTTTTTTTTTAGCTAGTTTGCCTTCCAACTACGCCCGCATGTCAGCCATGATATTCTGCTTTAGCAATAATTGCTGAATGTTTCTTTTCACTGTATGACTTTGTAGATGTGAATTTTATTTGGCAAAAGAAGATAACCCATCAGCTCAACTCTATCAAGGATGACAGGTTCAACTTTTTGCTTTAAAAAAAGTAAAAAAAACAAACAAACATGCAAATTAAGATTAATCTTTCTTTCCTAAAATCAACAACAATAACAAGACCAACATGGCTATGCACAAGGGTTTCTTGTTCCTTGAAAACCCAACAAGTAATATAAAATAAAATACATAGGAGAAAAAGTGAAAGAGACCTATAAATAAAACTTTAGGTAGCATTGTTTTCACAACACGTTGCTCACCTGAAAACGCTGCAAAAATAAAGTAAAATACATGTTAAAATTATTTGATCTTTTACATTAATGAATCTATTGGAAATTTAATAAAAATGTACCATCTGTAATAATAATAGCATGCTGTGATTATCGATGCGATAATGTTTCTCGTAAGATACTGAAAAGAAAGACAACTTTGTCTGCCATTAACATCTACAGATGGGTCACAGAAGCCAGTCATGATAACATAAAGGTTCAAATGAGGAGTGTTTTAAAGGCAGCAGTCCAACAGCAGATCAGCAGGATCAGGAGCCAAATCAGTGTCGACTGAATAAAACGCTGACAGTGATTTTTTTTTGTCTTTATAATCACTTTAAAAACACTAAGAGAGATCTAATTGATGATTAGCAAACTAAGAAAATTAATTCCCTGTAGGGGAAAAAGTCTGTGCTTTAATGGCTGCAGGCTGACTGATCAATGACCACTAGTGTAATTGTACAGGTTTGCTGGTCTGTGAATGAATACAGTCAAAGAAAAGTGCAATATGTTAATTATGGAAAATGTTCCCCAAAAAAATCAATGCAATCGCAATATCCATTTCTTAATATGGTGCCCAGTAATAGAGTCGTGCAGTAAGAGTTTTACAAACAGAAATAAATGTATATATATACACACATTATTATGATTCACTTGATTAAAGTTCAACCAAACGCCATGCGCTCATTAGAGGTTTTTCTTTTCTATGTTTTACAGTACAGTTTATTATTCAAACTGCCCTGAAATAGAGTGCTAAATACAAATGTATGTTCATGCTGTTTGGAGAGTTTAGAGAGGACTTTTTTTACTTTATTCAGGATTTTTTTAATGCATGAGCCAAAGTCTGGCACATCAATGAAACATTAAGAAAAAAAGTAAAATTTTCCCTCTAAACCCTCTAAACCAGGGGTCTCAAACTCCAGTCCTGCAACTTTCACGTGTCCCTGATGCAACACACCTGAATATGATTAGTAGGTCATTAGCAAGCCAGTAGAACCTGACTGCATGCTGAGGTGAAAATTCAGCCATTTGATTCATGTTACAGCAGCTCATGAGTGAATAAACACGGTGTAATAAAAGTACTTTTAGAAGTATTTTTTTCCAAACACATACATTTACTTTAATTTATGTGAGTAGGGTTAGGGGCTGGCGCTTCAGCATGCAGTCAATTCTATAGTCTTGCTAATGACCTGCTAAATTTATTCAGGTGTGTTGCATCAGGGACACATGGAAAAGTTGCAGGACAGCGGCCCTCGATGACTGGAGTTTGGGACCCCTGCTCTAAACGTTGTACATACTGTATAAAATGATGTAGTGCCTATGTAAAAGACACTATATATGTAATTTAAATACAGTGTTTAATATAAAAAATACTCCAAGTTAGTGTGTGTCAAATCACAGGGAGGAAACTGAGGGGGTTTCTGAACTTGTAAGTGTGTCGTCTTGTCTGTCGGTCTACATACTATATCTGGATATGAGTGTCTGCAGGAGAAGAGTTAGTGACTGCGGGGATCCCTGCAGTGACGCTTGCTGTAATAGTAACTGTCTGTTTGAGTCAGTATGTAAGGGGCCGTGATGTGGAGTTTTCAACCCCCGAGAAGTGATCGCGTTAACTTCTGACCTTGTACTTCAGCATGGCTCCGATATATCAAAGAGAAACTGATGTATCTGTGTTTGTTGACCTATGATTACACAGTCATGACCTTTTAGCAGATGGTTGTGGAGCCATTGATCCTGACTGTGATTCCCTTTCAAAGCTCATTTGTTGAAAATTGCTGTGTTTACACTGGAGGGGATTTCCTTGTGACTCTTACTATTTTTAACTTTCAAACTAGAGTCCGCTGTGCTTTTTGAGGTTTTTCGCGTGACTATTTGCTGTTCATTCTTCATATCGAAATTTTTGACAGAAAGTTTGCTTGCTGTGTCTGCGCGGTGCTATTCGGGAGGCTGACTCACCCTGGTAACTTAATGCACAGAGTCAGCTTCTTACCCCTAACTGCCCCACTAGCTCCTGAAGACGTAAATTGAATGAGAAAGCAAAATGCCAGGTTATATGCAACTAAGGTAGCAGGAGCATTAAACACAGGCAGCTGTGTGCCTGGATCAGAGCATCTCTCCTGGTCAGGGGGAAGCTTTTCAATTCCTGGTGTAAAAATTACCTAAGGACTCAACATGGGTGAACAAAGGCCAATCAAAGGACAGAGTGAAGTTCTTCTATTACTGGTGAATTTTCAATGGTTGTTTTAACCTAAGCCTCAAGCTAAATGCATTAAAGTGTTTTCATGCATGTTTTACAAACCCACATTTTTTAATGTTTTTTTGTATCTTTAATTCAAAACTATGGTGGGGTTAACTATATTATCAGTATGTTTGGGAAAAGGGTGCAGTGTTGCTTTATCAGCTAAAATGCATAACCCTTAACACAATTTTTAACAGATGAATAAAGCAGCAAAGGAGAAAAACAGCTGCAGAAACCAAAATAGTTTTATACATGCAGGCTGTGCTCTGATATAGATGTGCTCACCTGTGCAATGGAATTGGGTATTTCACCATCAGACTCAGTAGGGGTTAACTCGGTTTTAGAGCCATTTGAGGAAGTGCAGTTTTGGGCTTCATTGGATAAACTTCTTTAACCACATGATTAGAATAGACCAAATAGAGCTGATATTAGATATCAGGAAAAAAAAAAGATTTACAAATACAAGCCAGTAAATTAAATAATTAATAAAGCAAGCTTGTAGTGTCTGGGACATGTAAAATTCAAAATAAA
Organism: Hemichromis elongatus; assembly: GCA_015108515.1. Classification (NCBI taxonomy): domain Eukaryota; kingdom Metazoa; phylum Chordata; class Actinopteri; order Cichliformes; family Cichlidae; genus Hemichromis; species Hemichromis elongatus. The sequence goes on along the minus strand of VUQR01035127.1, from coordinate 14,652 downwards.
TCAGCTCCATGACTGAACAAGTCAGAGTGGTGCTGCACCATAATGCATATTGCTCCCAGGAGCTGTAAAGTGACCGCATATCAAAAAATACACGGAGTGAGTAACACACCGAGTCAACAGTACCTGTAAGGTGAAGAGGTCCTGGGAGAAGAGGTAAAAAATACAGCAGACGGTCCAATGTGAAAATACCAGTACCATAAAATAAGAAGTAGAAAAGTACAGAAAGTAGACAGAGAGAAAAGATATTGTAATAATAATACAGCTGTCCTCCCCAAACTTGAAACAGAATAGCCTTATTAAATCAAACTTTCTTCTTTGTGGTTGCTTTTTTTGTCTGTGAGTGAAACTGGATAGTATTAGCTAAAGGACAACTGTGCAGAAGAATTATGTAAAGAAATGCTGTGATGTAATGCAGGAACAGTCAGACAGAGCTCGGCGATGAAAGGACACTGTTATGACTCTTTGTGCTTATGGCAACCTCTTGCTCCGCTCCGGCCATGTGCTGCTTACTCATACTTGTCGCTCACAGACTCTTAGAGTTGATGCTTTCTCAAGGACTTCACTGCTTACTCTAACTGCAAAAACACTCTCAGAAAGAGCTGTTGTGCACTCACATGTTGGTAATACACACACCGGAGTGTACTCACACAGAGGATTCCTGACATCTACCTCCTGTGTCTCTGGCATGCCCTTATATGGTCAGAGTGATCAATACTTACGACATGTTTTATCACAAGCCTTCTCCAAAACATTCCCGCCCTGTTGACTTCTACTGGAGACAAAAAGCAGAGGGCTGGAGCTCATGCGTCTCTGCTATAGCTACATTTTCTCTCTTAATGCAGCTTGTTTGAACTAAGCTCTCAACCTGCTTGGTAAGGATATCGTCCCTGGAAGCCCTTTAAAGCCCAAACTAAGCTTTTATTCATGCCTGGATTTTCCTCTCAGTCAAGCTGACAATAAGCCATACGCTACTATGGCTTCATAAGGGGGAAAGTTCTGTGGAGGTGCCACACTCATCCCCCAAAGCCAACCTCAGGGACAGCAGTGTTTGGGTTCAGCTCCACTGCCTGGGCTAATGTGGGTCTGCTGTCTGAAATCCCGCTCCAGTGGCTTGTGCCTGGCCACCTGCTGGTTCTGCTGGTGAGCATGGACAGCCTGGAGCCCAGACCTAACCTACATAGGCAACATATCTCTATCCCTAAACTTGCACACATGCACACATGCAGTAGAGTTCAATTCCATTTCCCTCCCAACCAGAACAAACCAATGACGTTAATACAATCCTGAAAACTGCACCTCACACAGAAGAAGGCTCACTAAGAGGATTTATTTCTTCTAAAAGAGATAGGCTGTTAAATAAAGTGTGTGTGTGTATTTGGTGATAGCAAATTCCCCATTTTGGATTATTTCAGCTCCTTCTCAGTGCTGCTTGATGGTATTTTTTTAATACTGATATCCTCTTTCCACCCTGTTTGGTCGGCTAATTCTCTAAAATGCCCAAAGTTGACAGCAACCTCACTGTGGCACCGAGCTAAAATCAGTGTGCTTGCATTTGAACTGTATAGAGCAACAGATCAAATTAGGGACTTACTGACTCCCTGAGATCAGAGGGGAACATTCATTTTAATTAAGGCAATTACTATGTCACCCACTTTCACATCTTGCCACTAAACTTGCAGGACTAATGCTTTTTTCTGCGTAAATTAAAGTCTTATTAATATTTGGACAAAAGTGACTAAATGTTTTGATCGTGTTTTGAAATGTTAGTGATGCTCGTGTGGATGCATTTATTGTCAGCTCACTATACCTTCCTTGTTTCACTCTTGTCTTGATGCTTTTTCTCTTTCTTTACTTTCTCCAGAGTCTGTGAACAGGTGAGAGAGGGACACTGTCTGCCCCACTGTCCAGCGACACCATGAGCTGGAGCTTCCTCACGCGGCTGCTGGAGGAGATCCACAACCACTCCACCTTCGTGGGGAAGCTGTGGCTCACCGTGCTCATCGTCTTCCGCATTGTTCTCACTGCCGTTGGGGGAGAGTCCATCTACTACGACGAACAGAGCAAGTTTGTCTGCAACTCAGGCCAGCCAGGCTGTGAGAATGTCTGCTATGATGCCTTCGCCCCTCTGTCTCACGTCCGCTTTTGGGTCTTCCAGATTATCTTGGTAGCAATGCCTTCTCTCATGTACATGGGCTATGCTGTCAATAGGATTGCACGATTAGATGAAGCCAAAGGAGGAACTGGATCTGCTGCTGTTAGGACAGGAGGAGGGGGCTACACGCACAGAAAACCTAGGAAAATGTGCTTTGGAGCAAGACAGCACCGAGGCATTGAGGAGACTGAGGAGGACCAGGAGGATGATCCCATGATCTATGAGGTGCCAGAGATCGAGCCCCCAAAAAGGCCACGGGACCCACTGCAGCCCACACCCAGACCCAAAATCCGACATGACGGGCGTAAGCGAATCCGAGATGAAGGGCTAATGCGGGTCTATGTTTTGCAGCTGGTGACTCGTACGGTGTTGGAAGCAGGTTTCCTTGCAGGCCAGTACTTGCTGTATGGTTTCCGCGTGATGCCCATATTTGTGTGCTCAGGGAAACCTTGTCCCCACAGTGTTGACTGCTTTGTGTCGAGGCCTACAGAGAAGACCATTTTCCTGCGTATCATGTATGGTGTCACTGTCCTTTGCCTCACACTCAATCTTTGGGAAATGCTCCATTTGGGCATTGGTTCCATTTGTGACATTCTTCGCCGTCGCCGCTGCCCACCTCAGGAGGATGAGTACCAGCTGGGCTTGTTGGGTACTAATGGGGGTGTGGAGGGCTCAGTAGGGGCAGCAGGTCCTGAGGCAGGTTCTGAGGGAGGTGTAGGAGGAGATGGTGCTGCTGATTATGTTGGCTATCCCTTCTCATGGAACACCCCGTCAGCTCCACCTGGCTACAACATTGTTGTGAAGCCAGAACAGATGCCCTACACAGATCTTAGCAACGCTAAGATGGCATGCAAACAGAACAGGGCTAACATTGCCCAAGAGGAGCAGCAGCAGTTTGGCAGCAATGAGGACAATTTCCCCACTGGAGGAGAGGCCCGTGTAGCCCTGAACAAAGACATGATCCAGCAAGCTCATGAGCAACTGGAGGCAGCTATCCAGGCCTACAGTCAGCAGCACCGGGCAGAGGAGCAGCTTGGGGACAACCAGGATGACAAGCCCCAAAGTAACATTATCCAGGCCCAACCTCAGCCACAACCCCAGCCTCAGAAAGAGCGCAAGCATAGATTTAAACATGGGAAAGGCGGGAGCAGTGGAGGTGGTAGCAGCAGCAACAGTAGCAGCAGCAAATCAGGAGAGGGCAAGCCCTCCGTATGGATTTAACCCCAGAAACAGTTCCCTGTATTGAAACCATGTAAATATTAAAGACTGGATGATGAGCTGTTGCAATTTTTCTTGGATATTTAAACACCATTATGCCTTACAGAATCCTGCAAGCTGGAGAAGATGCGTTATTGTGTATAATGGTGTGTAAAAAAAAAAAAGAAAAGAAAAGAAAAAAAACATAAATGTGATATTGCAGCTGACAAATTGTTTTGTCTGGGTAATCACTGTTTAACTTGAAACATCACACCAACACAAACTATGTTAGGCTACAGTCTGTCGTTTACATGTCTCGTTCTTCTCAAGTCCCAAAGCAGATTATTGACCTTTGTTTTCTTCCCGTTCACCCTTTCAGGAGTATCCCAGGATCATAATGTGTTCTACTGCAAAATTAGACTGATTTCAAATTTAGATGACCACAATGTGAATGCAATAAAATGATGCATGATTCCACGGTGCCGCCCAAAGGATTGGCTTTTTAATGCAGTGAGAAGATCACCTTCCCGAAGGCTGTGTCCTGTCACTCATGTTCCATGTCTGCTTCATTAACAGTGTTATATTGCCGTGACTTTGCATTTGACCGTGTGTTCGTAAATGTTTGTTGTGTGTTTTTTGATAACAGTAGTACACCAGCTGCTACGGGAACCTATGAGTACAGCTGGTGGATTTTTATTCAGTCTACATCTGAAATTTTCTGTGAAAAAATAAATAATAAGGTGCAGAAGCAATCCAGATTTTATAGTTAATTTTTAAATTTCTCATTTTCTCCTTGTGGCTTTTCATGGCTCAGTACCATCGTTCCTCTATCTGCCTTGTATTTGGCTGCCCCCTGGTGGTGTCTTCAACGGGCTTGATACTGGGGAGAAGATACCAGTTGCCAATGCTACCTGCATCCAGCAACACCTTAACCAGCTGTAATGTTCCTTTTCTATTGCAAATACTTGTGTCACTTATGTCTTCCCAGTGCTACAAGTCCAGTGTTAGATGCACAAGGCTGCAATATTACCACATTGTAATGGAAAAGGTTTAAAGCCATTACTATAACACAGTGAGACCAAACACTGTTTGTGTGATGCAAGTTGTCAGTGCCAAGATTTTATGCTAGGCTGTCATGAAGCCTGGTTGTTTGTAGCTTTGGAATACTGTGGCCATGCTACTCCACTTGTGGAAATATGCCTATGTGAGACCAACCCTTTTGTAAAAGTCATTTTTCTTTTTTCTTTTCCTTCTTTTTTTGTACAAGAGTATGTATTGCATTTTTTCATATGGGATTTAAAATGATAAAACTTCAATATGGAGTCATTTTTTTATGTTCCAGATGGTGTTTTATATGAAAACACTCAGTTTTTCAATAAAGTTTTTTTTTGTTTTGTTTTGTAAAATAAATAAACAAAAAACAAGATCTTTTGAAAATGAATTAGCTGTATGGATATTTATGTTTATTGTGATTTAAACTGCCTTCTAATTGTAAAAAAAAAAAATGTTAAATAGGACATAATATATTTTTATAATATGTTAACTACAGTGACTTAAAGAAGTAAAGAAAAAAAAGTAAGTCTTTTCCTTGTATGTTGCCGTATCAGTATTTAATGTATGTAGAAAACCTCTGGGCTGTATTTTAATAAACAGTGTCACTCCTTTTTCAACACTGGTCTGAGATCTGCTGAACACCGTTGTGGGTCATTGAATCCCTTGTCAAAATATTTCAAATAATTCAAACTAGCTTCCCAAACAAGCTGTATGAAATTAGGAGGAAAAAAAATATTTAAAAAGAAAGTAAATAAAGCTGATTTAATACATTTCATATTAAAAGTCTACAATTATCTCAGTAAATATTAAATGAGCTGACCAAAACGTCACCCATGAAACAGTGGCTGAACAGATAGCTTTTCCAAATATGGTAAACAGTGCAGCAGAGTGCTTGAAAAACCTTTTTGGATTGTTCACCACTGGGCTCTACATGTCTATGCATCAAGCCCAGACATCATTAGACAGACATAAGTCACCCGAAGCAATCCAACCAGCCTTACCCAAAGCAGTGATGGGCTGCTGAACCAACCCTAATCCCAGTAAGCCACAGGTGATTCACTGAGAATTTGCCAGTCCCTGTCAGTCTTTTCCCTAGAAAGCATTTCAACCCTCATTAAATTCTTCTCCAGTAAGCAAAGTTTCACTACTGAAGTGCATCACTGCAATAAGTTCCAGCAGGCACCACAAGAGGGCGACATCGTGTTAAATGAATGAGCTCTTCAGGAGCGAGTGAGAGCAAGTAAACTCCATTCTGTTAAGAGTACCACAAGGGTACTCAGCGACCCCATCTGCTTAAGTCTTCATGACTAGCAGCTTGTCTTTATATATTCAAAACATCTCCAAGTTGTATTGTTTAGAAACTGAGGAATTTGGCCAGCTATCCAGGTCAAAAGAATTACCCTGCGGCACATTTGTGTATTTGGCATGACCTGTTTTCTCTTCTGTGCTGAGTGACTAGAGAAAAAAATAGAATACTAAAACAGAAAGTGTCCACAATTGGATTTTATTAGCACTCTTATGAGAGTTTATGCCCCTCTGTATTCTGTCTCTGTTATCTACAGTAAGATCCACTGTTACCCAAACATCTCCAAAATCTTATCACAAGGGTTTTTGTTTTCTTAGATAAAAAAAGAAAAAAACTAAGGTAAACTAAGATGTCCTGTCTGAAACATAATAGTGTGAACATGTTGCTTTGTGACAGAGGATTTACAAGATAAGAGAAAAATTCTCAATTCAAAGCTCTGGCTGCATGTCTGTGTAGATTTCTTACATAAAAGATTGTTGTTTGTGCAAGTACTTCAAAAGCTACTTATCACATTTTTTTGTATAACTATTTGTGAGCAAAATGACTCAACATGCTTAATTGTAGTTGACTTTTTAACCCCTGAGTTACCAAGCTGTTATATATATGTTATAATAACATTGTCACACCAACACGTCAATTCCTAGTAGTATGAAGCATTTTCACAATTAAAATGAATAACGATATATATAAGTATAAAGCTAGGATCATAAATAATCCCACTTGGTCACTTGAGGGTTAAAAAGTTGCAGCAAACTAAATTAACTGGAATGACAGTGGCTGTACTGGCAGTACTGGCAAAACCAATGAGATGCAGTTATTCATATTCAAACATGTTATGAAGTAATGTAGTGAGAGAAAGATTTTGAAGTTAAAGACAATAGAAATTCCTGGAAACATAAACACACCTTATGGTTTTCTAGATACTTTAAGGCTAAAAGTTTAATGTCACAGTTGGAAGTTCACAAAAATGGTTGTGTTGTTCCCTTAGATGTTTCCTCTAGTTAATCGTGTAGGATGTGACAAATTAAAGAAAATGTGCTTAAAAACTCAGATCTTGTATCTATTTGAGTGTTTTTCTATGCCATTTTATAAAATGTATGTTTCTTTGAGTGTCATTCTTGTATCCCTTTTTTTCATATTCTTCAGCGAATGCATTTGATTTGCATGTAAAAGGGCCTATTTTCCTATAAAAATAAATAAATAAATGAAAAGGTACATTACGTAAAATCTCTGCCTCTTTTGTTTTGGATTCACAGCAAGTAAAATGGTTTCCCTCTCTCGACACATTGAGTGTTGTCCTCTTCCTGTTGTCAACATAAGATGTGTGTTTGATTTTGATTGGTGGAAAGCAGGAGGCCTCCACCATCCTATCAGGAGAATTACAGTCACACAAGCTGATATCACCGGCAGGAACAACCGACGAGATCGAAGAGATGTCGTTTCAGTTTCTGTCACCCATGTCATTTTGTTTGTCGCTATGGCAGTTCACTTGGTGAGTTTGTGAGGAGAGAACACGTGACTCTTTGGGGCTTAGTGTTTACTCCAAATAGCCCCTGACTCAGAAATGTTCTGAAAGCTTTTATATAAAAATGAATATATCCTCACTCTGTTTTTTCATCAAGTTCACAGTCTAGAGAATACACAACAAAAAATGAAAAGTAGAAAGTTTGTTTTTGTGATTCGCTGAAACAAAAAGGGTCCCTAGAGAGAGTAGCCTGTGGGAACAAGTGGAGTGCTGCAGCTGGGTGCTCAAACAAGGTCACTGCTACTATGACTGGAATCCCATGAGCAATGTCTGGGATAGCAACTTGTGGCAGCGGGCTATTTTCTCTATAAAGAAACAAACATTAGTGCCCCTAATTGACTAGATGCACTGACCTTACTTGTATGTGTTTTTAGAGACAATTTGCACGGTTTCTCTAAGCAGGCATGTGGCCGCCCTAGTACCCTACTTTTGGAAATATATTTTACAAAGTCTATGAATTCATAACCAAATGTTTGAATGTGTGCTTTATTTACAACAAGGGAAGAAGAATGTACTGTAAAATATAGGCCATCAATATCCCAACTGGACAAAAATATGATCAAATATTAATTCTTATAGTAAATTAAGAACACAATGTACCTATCTTCCCCCAGCAGGAAAATAAAACATGTCACAAAGGAAAAATAATCTCAACATGACACAACTTGAGCTCACTGTAATCAATAGCCTCCATGGTCACCAGATCACAATCAGTGAACCTTTCGGATACAGTTGAATGAGAAATTTACTGTCTATATGATTTTAATTACTCATCATTAATCAAAATTAGAATCTGGAAAGCTTCACAGCACCTCACGATTAAACCTATGAAAACCAAAATTTTCATGTGCATTCATTACATATATATCTAGTGTGGGATCTGAATCCCTAATATTCACTGGATAAACAGAAACTCACTCAGAGACGGACCTCAAAGCTTTATGAGTTTTATTGCACGCGTGGGACGCACTCTGTAGCAATTGCAGCAGTCAACTTCGAAGTAACATAGTCAGTACGTGTCTTATATAGTGTTCAGTACACGCCTGCGTCCACGTTGTTTTCTTCATCTTGTGGTGTAGAAGGGTTCGACCTTCCTCTTTCGGTTTCCTGTCATGCAGGTGGTTTCAGTTCGGTCTCCTATCTAAATAAGAGCAGTTTAGTGGCTTTTGTTACTGTTCAGCTCAGGAATCAACACATATGGCATTAGAGAGAGACTTTTTCAAATAAGGTTTCATAGGAATTTAACTGAAAACACAGTTGAATTTTAAAAATGTTGTATTCAGTATTGTCATTGGATCAGCGGTTAGAAAAGCTAAGCAGTCAGTGAAAGTACTCAATAATTTAAAGCTTAAACAAAATAAAAAACATGAAGCAGTTCTTACATGCTCCAAAGAGACAACCCAGGTGCTCCCCGTTGCATTTAATCATTTTACCTACCTGGGGCATATCGCTATCTATAAGAAAACAGACAAAAATCACACACCACAAGTGACCGACGCATATGGGTCATTACAGTAATTTAGTACATTTAAAGTGAAATACATTAGATCCACAGTGGAGAGTTTGCTAAATTTGCTGTCCAATTTGGGGTCTAGCAATTGGTTTGGAGAATAAGAAGCCCTTAGTTCAAATTTACCAGAAATAATGTGTACACACTTAAATTTGAGTAAAAAATTAACGGTTTATTATTATTAATTAACGGTGTGTTTCGAGGCCGTCCAAGTCTGAGACACTGAGACGGCGTTTTTGGTCAAGGAAAACAGAGCATTTTGAAAACGCTCTCGAAAGTGGATACATATGAAAACAAAGCTTTTGCGTCGCAGTGTGGACAGCGAAAACTGAGACTTTCGGAAACGATGACCCATGTTAGTCATATGATGCAGTCATGTGACCACTTTAAGCAAGATGGTCAGACAGCAATACAGCAGTTGTTATGTTTGCTCACAAATTTTTGTAGCCCTGTTGAAGATTAAAGTATACTCATCTGCAACTTGGAGCAACAACTCCACCTTATTATCATTAGATCTGAACAATGGAACTGGAACGTAAGCGTTTTCGGCCGTTTTAATATAAATGCGCAACTCTGTGAAAACGACTGAAAACGATAGTGTGGACGCGGAGCGTTTTCAGACGAAAATGCTGTTTTCAAATCTATCCGGGCTAGTGTGGATGTGGCCTTAGTTACAGCGCTTTCAGAAAGACATCTGTTGTGATGAAATCTACTCCCCACTGCTGTGTAATCAATTTTTGTAAATGTAAATGTTATCAGGAAGTGATCAGACAAGTGAGGGTTATCACGAAACACTGGTAAATGTTTAGTTTCTATGTCATATGTTAAAACAAGATCTAGGGTGTGATTAAAGTTGTGGACGGGTTCTTTTACATTTTGAGAGAACCCAATTGAGTCTAATGACAGATCAGATGCCGTGATATGTTTTTATTTAAAAAACAAGAAAAGACATAAAAAAAACAACCTCAAAATCCTTACCTTATTCTTTGATAATTCTCCTCCTCCTTCCTACAGGGTTGAAAGTAATGCTTTACAACTTTGTCATTGAGTTCTCTATAACACAAAAACTCCATGAGAGTGTCAGGAGGATAAAATTTGTACTGCTTGCGTGACAGAATTTGGTGACACCGTAAAAATGGGGATGTTAACGAGTAGTTAAGACAGCATGTCTGTGAAGGTTCTCAGTCATCCAGGTCATCGTAGTCTGAGGAGCTGTAAAGAAAAAAGCGTCTGGACTTCTTTAGGTTGCTTGAAGACGTTTCACCTCTCATCTGAGAAGCTTCTTCAGTTCTAGGGTCAAATGGTGGAGAGTCCCATATTTAAGCCTTGTGGATGTGTCCCCAATAGGGACAATGGACCCCCTACTGATCCTCTACCTAATCACACAAGTGAAGGTGTGAAAACGGGTGTGGGTCACAATCAGCCATGGGTTCGGGTGAGCTCAATGTGAAACCTAGCCCCACCCTATCATGTGATTTCCAGAGGTCAGATGGCCCAGGATGTGAGTGGGTGTTAAGGCGTCTGGAAAGGGATCTCAAAACTGGATTATAAATGGCAGACAGTTGGTGTCGTAAACCACCGCCTCTGCTCAAAGATGGCCATTCACAGTGGACATAGATGGCTCATTTCACTCCTCTTTCAAACCATCTGTCTTCTCTTTCCAAAACGTGAACATTGGCATCCTCGAAAGAGTGACCTTTGTCCTTTAGATGCAGATGGACGGCAGAGTCTCGTCCCGTAGAGTTGGCTCTTCTTCCAGAAAGTATGCTGGTGCTATTGGGATATATATTGTTTGTGTTAAAAAAGGACATAGCACCCTTTGTATCAGGTACAGCCAGTATGATCAATAATTTACAATTAAGAGAGTAATTTTTTGTTACTTTTTTCCTGCTACCAGGTAGCTCTATATTCAACATGCTTTGTGTAATGTATCCACTAGTCCACCTCTGCACACGCTCAGACTTGCAAATATTAAAAAAAAGAGTAATATATATTTTTACACAGATGGAAGCATTTCATAACCACATGGTGGCTTTTCTCTTGCAGGTGATATCTTTTTAAAACACATTTCAAGTCTCTCACCTTAAAACATATACCTTTTATTTTTAAGTATTTATTTACATTCAGTTAATTTTCCCTCTCATCTCACACAGTTTATGAAACAACAATGAACAGCCACGAACAATACCAGTACAACCAGAATACACCTAACCCACAGTGCCCCACCAATACATGTATTTGATATGAACTTAGGGTGGGATTGGTCAAAAATACTGTGGGAATGGGCGAAGGTGACGGAGATGGGAGTGAAAAGTAATGGTCAGAAATTCAGCAGGACTAGGATTTTAAAAATTGTTTTGTGAAGGACCAATACAAAAATGAATGGACCCTTTGCCTCTTGCCTGTATCACATCCAGAAATGTTAGTAAAAATAATGTGCAATATGTACTTCTGCACTGAATCTATATAGAGACTGTAGCTTATGAAAGTGGCCAGCAAGTTTCTCTCTTCAAGTTCGTCCATTCCTGTGCAGTCAATTTAATAAGATGGCAGCAGTAAAAGAAGTAGCTGGAAATGACAGTACTGATCAGGCCAATCACAGACATCGTAGGTTGCATTCACTCAGTGTGTAATTACATTTCTATGGAAGTGCAGATCAAGTTACAGAATTATGGCATTGGGTTTCAGTGAGGTTTAAAGTTAAACTGTACAGTACCTGTGGTAAAGATTTAACACAGAAGCAAGAATGTCACTTAAAAGTGCAAAAGTTATTTGTCTGATTTTATTAGGCACTTCACTAGCTGGGACCACAACCTCTGAAATGATGAGTGGTGAGGGATGAAGAGAATGAACTAGTGCTGCGGTTTGGGGAAGGCCTCGAAGGGGACTGGCGACAGCTCCCAGGCCGGGCAGATCCCCATGTACTAACGAGAAGTGAATGAAGGAAGGGAGGAGGAGGAGAGGAGGAGAGAGGGAAATTGGGAGGGAAGGGTGGGGCATGAAAATGAGAGCAACTGGTATTGGAGAAGGGGGCATTTATAGACTGAGGACAGAAGAGGCGTAAAGGAGGTGTGGTCCCGCTCCTGAAATTCAGATAATATCTCCACTATATACTCATCCTCTGCTGATACCAAAGTACTTTCCAAGGTTACATTTTTATGTATGTGCATGTGCATTTGGCTTTTCTTTCTGTTCATGTAACAGAGGTATTTCAGAATACAGGGTCAGACATAGTCGTGATAAAGTACTAAAATGTACAGCGCAATGGCTTTACAAAGGCAACTGGATTTTCTCCTGAGGCTAAAGAAAAGGCACTTGCTTCTGTGCTTTGCTTCTGTGCTGTTGTCTATCCCTGGGAACTATTTTTCATCTGATTTACAGTCTCCCAGGTGAAGCCTGAGTACCCCTTGAGTGTGCAGCTGCAACAAGCAGTCAAACTCAGCGGGCATGGCATGAACACTTGTTGCTTTTGTGTCATCATAGTAGTGGTTAGTCAGGTTATAGAGGCCATATGGGTGATTACTAAAGGGCCAGAATCCATACAGATGTACATTCTGACACAACTCCAGGGCCATGCTAGCCATAATTAATCCGGTGCTGAGCCGCCTTTCTTTCAGGCCTTTAGAGCGCCAGAATTGGGCTAGACTGTCAAGATACTTAGGGTTGAAAAAAACAGGTCGAATAGGGCTTTTAAAGTCCTCTATCGTATATGCAACTCGCTGACACACAGCAGTATTTATGCCAAAGGAGAAGGCAGGAAGGAGCAGCAGAGAGTCACCGTACTGTCGAAGACTCTCCACAAATGGAAGGCGACGTCCCAGCAGCGAGCCATACCTGTGTAAAAAAAACAACTGAGTTTGAGCAACAACACATAGGTAATGTGAGGTGACAAGGATTCATTTTCCTGCTTACTTCTGTGCAAAGATGCTTGGGTTTGCTGTCACAAGGCTAGTTTTGATCCCAACATCTTTCTCATATCCATTTTCCAAAGGAGGTAAGTTGCACCTGAACAAACAAAAATGTAGACACAGAAATGGTTACGTGGAATTTCCACTCTAATTTTGGTCATTGGACGCTTTTCTCACCTGATAACAAAATCAGCTGAATCAATCATTGTTCCACAGCCGCTCTCAGACAGGATCCCACCATTCCCAACAACCGAACAACTGTCAAATTTCTTATTTGAGAAAGGATTCTCCTGGAATAGACAGCGACAGATAAGGCATTATGAAAACACATTTACATTGTTTTCAATGGCTGCTTATGTATTGTATGCAAGACAAAAAATGTAATATAATCACTATGGTCAAATAAAACATATGTGGAAAGAAAACAAAGCCCCTACCTTTGTAAAAATGTTGAACACGTCTTTGTTCACCTGTAGAATCCTCCTCTTCTCCCCATCATAAACAAGCTTCGATCCCACTGGAGTGTTATCCTGGGTGATGATGGCTTTGTCAAAGCCATTGCACTTACCTCTCAAATCAGTTCTGGAGAACATAAAACACTTTGTTGACACTGGCTGGCTATTTACCAGACAAACTGGTTCACAGATATTCACTGAGAACAGAATTATTGCTTTTTTCAAAATACAAGCTATCTGGATTGGCATATAATTTCATATTATGCAGTATTTTTTTTTATTAAAGAACATTAGTCCATTAAAAACATGGCAATGGTGAGATTTTGATTATTTTTTTTTTAATTTGATTATTATAAATGCGGATTAGCCATGTGTCCAAAAGCCTGCATGACATCTAAGAAAACTGTCAATATTTGATGTTAAAGTTTGTTTAATTTATACTAACAGTCATTTCCAATCTAAAGGAAAGCACTGCTCTCGGTCCCGTAACGCCATGGCAACGAATACCATTTCTTTAATGCTATTGATTCTTTTCATGTTTGCTGATGTGTTCAGTGAAACAGAGTGAGTAAATGGGCAGAGAGATAAGACCTCAGTGCACCTACAGGGCAGGGAGGGCAAACAACAGGTGAGTGAGGAAAGAAGCAATTTAGAGTTAAACAAGGAAAGGTTAAAAATAAAATAAAATCAATTGTCCACATGGCAAATATCTCGCGTGTTCTTTGTTGTGCCAACAGGGGCATTAGGTCAAAGTCAGGGTGCGTTTCATCGTCCCTCATTGGAGGGCTCCTTTGGTTTAATCTACTGGCTCACTGACTCCCACATGACGGAGGCTGATGCCACCTGATAGGCTGATACCGCCATAAACTCTTTATATAAAATAATCCTGTTATCGATACGCTATTAGAATATATTACAGTGGGGATCATATTATGCCTGCAGAGCTCATCAGTGACTTCAATTGTATTTTATTTAGTAAAATTTTATTTACTTCAGAGTAAAACGTCTCTGAAGATCATGCAGTGTATTAAAACTTAAAACATATCATTCTGCTAAATAACAAAAATTGTGCAATGAAATAGTAAATAAATTATACAGTTTTTTTCTGAATGCTTAAACCCTAACTGTGATTCTTATAGCACAATTTCTAAAACTATTAATACTTATCGCAAAACCACTCACTGAGTTTGCAAAACTAAAAGCACAAACACTGCTTTGCACTCAGTTTGCCATTTTGTAACACACACTTTGCCAAACTGTAGGTACAATCCACTGCACAGCACTCTTTTTGCAGAACTGTAAACACAACTCACTGCTTTACACTCAATTTCCAAATGATCAACACACCCCTAGCAAAACTATACACATTTATGGCTATTATTTACACTATTTTGCCAACTGTCTGGCACACTGTCACATGTGAAAACTGTTTTAGATAATTAGTTCACTTTGCAATCAGCTGAAGCGCTATGAATAAGCTACAGGTAAGCTGTCTGTGTGGAGTACAATGGAGGCAGCAAGAGTGGGTAGAGTGAGAATTAGAGGA
>VUQR01035126.1:31641-44261 GCA_015108515.1 Hemichromis elongatus | reverse complement strand
TCCTCTTGTATTCTGCTTTGGCAGTCCTAATAATGCCATTTTCAGATATTTGAGGTTGTGATAAAAAAATGATACCAAACAAGGCAAGATAAACAGCTTTTAAAGGTGAAATATAGAGGTCAGTTTAAAAGTTAAAAGTTTACTGCTCTTAATAGTATAGTAAAAATAAAATAAATTGTATGTCATAATTGGCTTAATTATTATTTAATGTGTAATAATAAGTAAATAACCAAATTTTTACAGTGTGTCAGTATTGCAGAGAGCTTGCACAACTACCCTTTCCAGTACACAATAGAAATTGTTTGTGATTATTACAATTGAACAGCCCAGACATTGAGACAACCGATTGTGTACTTTTACTTAAAAAAATACTTTAAAGTAAATTTAAAAGTATGTACTTAGGACTTTTACTTAAGTAAGATGTTATGTAGTACTTATACTTTTACTTAAGTATATATTTTGCAGGGTAGTTGTACTTTTACTTAAGTACTAAACTTAAGTACTTCCTCCACCACTGCTGAGATCTGCCTCACATTTCTTAGAAGAAGTGATAAATGTAAACCATTTACATGATGTAAAAACATACTCCTGTTTATGTGCCAAGGTTGTTGTGGCCTTCCTTGGTGATAAGGGTGCAGTAAAAAATATTAAATTTTACATCCGAGTCTGGAAACCTTTTACATAATGTCACGTAACAAACAATAATGATCCAATTTTATAAATCCAAACTTTGTATTTAGTAACAATAAAATGCAGGATTTAGTATATTTAACAGTAAACCAAGGATTAAGAACAATATTACTGTGACAGCTATACTGTGTACTGTGTACGAAATAGACATATGGACTATATAAAAGATCATCCTAGTAAATGTGATGTAGCCCCTTTGTACTGGCCTCATAGAACCACTTTCTACTATCCAGGAGTTAAACACCTCCACACAAAAGTCACTGACGCCAGAGTGGGTTTAGACTTTATATGGCAGGTGTGAAACTGTAACAACAAATACAGTGTATATGAGTGACAAACTAAAATAATAGCCTACGTAGTACAGCATGTACGTAACTGCTATTAATTAACATAAAGTGCCATACAATAATGCATACTCACAGGGAATGCCTTTTTATGAACCTTTCACAACATAGACCACATGTTAATCAGTCGATAATCTGAGTCTTTCTGACGTTTCTCCTGTCTGTGCATGGACCATGCCTTTCTCTTAAAGGGCCAGCGCATTAACGCGCTGAACAATATGTACAAATTTGACAAAAGTCAGAACACCCCTGGTTTGGGAAATCCATTTGAGGTAAGTCTTTTGCCAGAAAGTCATTCTTCTGAATCCCTTACAAACTATCATATACAATACAGATGATATGGAATAAGCAAATGAGCTACAAAGTCACCAAGAGACTATTCCGTGATGTCACAGAAAGGAGGAGGGGAAATTTTCCTACAGATTTCTATACAAGAGTTGCCCCCTGGTAGCTCATAAAACAATGCCTGTTTAAGAAATTCTGTAATTACTTCACATTTCAAACCTAGCTACATCCAAAACAGAGAAACCAGGATTGCAAACAGCCGTGCAGACAACTACAAACAAGTTCACTACAGCTGAAAACCACAAAGCCATCATAATCCAATTGGAAACATTTGTGTTTTTTTATACTATGACAATTATGACTGGTTGCAAATGACAGACTAAATCACACCAGCCATTGGTTAGTGAGATTTTTCCACCTTAGCGTTTTGAAACTGTGACGAGCAAAGATGTAAATCTCGGACTAAGCGACGCTGTATGCTATGGTAGCAACGTGTCAATCACAAGATAGGCTTGCTCTAAAGCACACCAGACTTCATCTTTGTTTTGCTCTAATGGCAGACATACTTTAGAGAAATAAACATCATGCTGCATTCAAAATAACAAGTGAGATCATTAGAAACAATCCAGGTTTATGGCATTCACTCTGGTTTTACTTCGAGACAATGGAAGCTACAATATATGCTATGAGAAAAAAGAGCACACAAACACACAAATACATTACATTAGTATATACTTCATTACATACATTAAATTAAATTTTTTAAGTTTGCAGTAATTGCAGACATATTGGATGGACGACATGAAATCCACGCTGCTGTCAGTGGACCTTTCCATATTCGTGACTTGCTGCCAAGGCCACCCCTTTCATGTGAACATGCTTGTAACTAGATTACGAAAGGAAAAGATACGCAGGGTATGCTGAACTTGAACTCTCATTAATGACCTTGATCATTCTGCCACAGCATCAACGTTTCAATACAGACACTCCTCGTGTGATATGTGCCTTTTTCATGCTCCGTATTTCAATTACTCTCATGAAAACATTTTTAAAGCATCATTACTTCTTTAGTGAGAAAATGTATTATTGCAAATGTTACCACCACTGATAACTAATTTCCTTTTTTAAATTATACCCTCACTCTTTATGCCATTTTCAATTTCTAATCCCATTTGCAAATTCCCATCCAGTCTTCAGACTATTTTCTCCAACTCTCCTGCCTTTATAGGCTGCACTTTATATTGTGTCAGACTGATAATAACTTCTGCATTTAATGGTATACAGCTATATGATTGGGAGCATAAGTCAACCTGATAATATTCTTCCTCACATCTAAAATTCAGCTGATGAAGCAGAGTCTGCTTTAATTCTCAGCTATAGGTGATGTAGAGTGTGTATTCTTGAATTATGAGAAACCATTACCCTTTAAATTCAACTAAATTCTAAAATAAAAAAAGAGCCGAGGGTGCCTTAGCAGAAAAGAAAATGCAGTTTGTTCTAGCAAAAGTTCAAATAATGTGTTGATGACAAGAAAGGTTCCTTTATCTTCTTCATGTATCTTTTACGGAGGTTATTATTATTATTATTTCTTTACATTTTCTTTCGAAGGTGTCAGACTTTCTAGTAATTTTCTTAAAGTGGTCTTGAGCAAAAGTTCCCAAGGATTTTTGAGGTACTTCAGATTAGAGTTGAACTGTTCTTCACTCAACACATGACCAGATAGATGCTTCAGTTAATTCATCTGCTGTTTGCTAAAGCCTCATCTATTGTCTCAATCTAAGCGTTGCCTTTAGGAAGCCATTCTGAATGAAAGGAAAAGGGAGAGATGACTGAAGAAAGCCAAATTACACTGAAAATCAGTGGAAACATGACTTTAGAGCAAATTCCAAATTTGCCATGTTTGGTTCAAATCATTATTAATATAAGTAAGTATAGTAAGTAGTAAAGTTAATTTATATAGAACTTTTCACAGACATATGTCACAAAGTGTTTCACAAGAAAGGTAAAGTGCTTTGTTTGAGTGAGTCAGTAGTCTTGCTGCAGAGTTTTGATCAATCTGGAGACTAGCCAGCCCTTTCTCCTGTGTGTAGCCCTGAGGAGCTCCACACAGCAGCTGTGTAGATTCAAGCATAATCTGGTTTGCAGACACACTAAAACTCCTTTCAGATGTATAGGGTAAAAACCCCTCTAGAACAGAGCCAGACATCCCAACCAGGTCTCAGTCTGTTTTTCAGGAATGGTATGATTCACTTGCATTATATAATATGTACAAAGGAGGTCAGTAGAGAGGTCTATGGCCATCTGTAAAACACAGTAGAGATCATCAGATTTTTATACTCCACGCAACACGATCTGGAAGTTGTCTGATCCCAAACAAAATACCCTTTCAATGGATTAAAAGCATTCCTAAAAAGTAAATCACATAATAAAACACTATCAGTCATGGATTGGCCTCCCCAGAGCTCAGGCCTCAACATTTTTGAAGTATTGTGGGATAACCTTCATAAGAATTCGAATGTCCTTCAACAAACACGGTGAATTATTCCTGAAGACTACTTTAAGACTTCAGGCTGTGTTAAAGGATACATGTGACCACACTAAAAATTGACTTTCAATCTCATTATAATTGTTCTTCCATTGTATACTTTATTGTCATGCATGTTTGAACCTATTTCTATTTTTCTGGTAAAATATAAAGAAATGAGAGATGTAGTGTACTTTTAGCACATTTTCAAGTTTACAGTTAGACTAAGGACTACAAACTTTAAACATGAGACATGCTTTTTTTTACTGCAGGAGAATACTTGCTTTATTTATTCCACAGTGTTAGTTGTTCATTTGCATATTTAACCAGCTCTCCGCTTCCCTCGATTTTTTTCTTGATCTATCATGTCACATCCAATCCAACCAGGAACAGAAAACAAGTCAGCATTGCATTTACTTAATCACTGACGTTAGTGACCCACTTCCATATTAATAAAACTCATATGCTAATTATTGTTTTGAGCAAGTTAATTAAAAATAAGTGTGCTAATAAGTGTTTATTTACAGTACACAGTAAAGTGTAAACAGGAGGCTCAGAATATGCTCACAGGTCAATAATATTCCATCCTCATTAGACAAACATCCATCAAGCTTTTCCTGCACTGGTCATTCACAGTACCAAGTAGTCCACATAGTGTTTTATTAAAAAAGTTACAGTTTAGGTGGATTGCACTTTGGTGTCCTTCATTCTTCATTACAGGATCAACAAAATAGTGTCAGTATTGATGTATGTAATGCAATAATTCTTTATGTGTGTGCGTGTTTTTTTAAGTTATTTGTTTGCGTCTTTTGTTAGACTTTTGTGAATTTACTATTACAATAATGCACAGGAAATTGGTGCATTTTTAAATGCAATTACTGTAGTCACCATCGGTGCTCTAAAGTGCTACATAATGGGTAAAGTATCAATAATTAGCACAATATAATGTTATAAAACATAATTTGGCCTCCAGTCCAGAATATTTGTGGCATACTTTGATCTTTTCAGCAATATGTGGCATTTGCATGTAGATCAAGCAGCAACCTCTGGGGGTGAAAAATTAAAGTGAACAGCATAGTCCTGCTCCACAAACGGCCATTTGAGACTGGCTTTAGAAGCAGGTCAATCATAAAAAGTTGAAATAAACATGTTTACAGCTTGATACAAAAATGGTTTTGGTCTCTAGCTAGTTTTCCTTTTTATGACAAGTGTGGTGGAATTTCTAAGTCATCATAAAGTGTGTGAGGCTGATAGGAAAATGTAATGTCTTCTTTGTGCTTTGTGTGAGTCTCATTTTATCTTCAGTGTTCAGTTGTACCGTTGTAAACAACCCTTTAAGGCATCATGTGATCAACTTTGCTGTTAAATTTACAGAGTGGAGTCAACAAATGCTGAGCTGCATAGTACATAGAAGTAGCCAACACTCTGCTGACTCAGTAACTACAGAGATCCAACCCTTCTATGGCATTAACATCAGTACAACAAGTGTGTGTCAGGAGCTTCGTGGTAAACGTTTCCATGTCTGAGCAGCTGAATGTAAGCATTACATAACCAAGCACAACCCCAAGCGTCAAATCAGTGGTGAAAAGCATGCCGCCACTGGACTCTGGAGTGGTGGAAATTGGGTAGGTGAATTCCAGGAGGGAATTACCTGCCAGCTGTGCAAAGGTTCGGGGTTCTGTACCAAGACTTTTTGGACAACTATGCTTCCAACTTTGGGGAGGGCCCTTTTCCATTCAGGTACAACTTTGCCCCAGAGCACAAAGAAAGAAAGCCAAGCCCGCAAGCCAACTCAACTTTGTTTGTATAGCACATTTAGAAGACATCAAGTGTCAAAGTGCTGAACAGAAGGGCAGTGTAATTAAAGAGTTTGGTGTGAGAAAACTTAACAAATCCACATAGAGCTCTGACGTCAAACCCCATGAGCCGCTTTTAGAATGAACTGAAGATTGTAAGCCGGGTCTTCTCCTCGAACATATGTGTCTGACCCCACAAATGTTATTCTGAAAGAATGGACAGAAATCTCCACAGACACTCCCAAAAGAGTGGAAGCTAAATAACTGTAAAGAGGTGACGCAACTCCATATAAAAGCCTATGTTTTTACAATGAGAAGTCATGAAAGCTCCTGCAACTGTGCATGTGTAGGTGACCCTAGAGATGTCCCGATCCGATGACGTGGTTTCAGACTCGATCGGAATCTGACGTTACCTCCCGATCAGGACTCGGCCATATATATATATATATATATATATATATATATATTATTCTCATTATTTTCAACAAGTCTATAGTTATGCGGTTAGACCTCTTGTCTTCACACAGAAACAGCAACGCGTGTGGCATGACATCACTTTTTTGCAGAGACGCCTGCTGGCAGAACACGGAAGCAGCTTGAAGCGGAAAGCGCAAGCATGTCTGCGGTCTGGGGGTATTATAAAGTTGATGACAACAACATTGCCATAGCAAACTGTGAGATATGTAAAATTGGGATTGCAAGAGATGTAAAGGAAAAGGCTACATTTAACACAACAAACCTGATATGGCACCTCAAAAACAAACACCCGACACAATACAGTGAATTTACCCGGCCGAAGACGAGTCAGCTCACGCTGTAGGGTAGTTTGAAAACACTGTGGCACTTTGATTTGTTTATTTGTTTACATTCCTGCTGGATATTTTAAGTTGAGGTGCTATTTGTTTTTATAATATACTTTTTTTTAAAAAATATATTTACTGTTGCAAGTCCATAAGTGAAGAATTTATGTTATTTATTACTTAATTGTACAAGCTACTTCACAAAAGTGCTTTGTTTAACAGAGTTGTTGAATGTTAAAATAAGGTGAATTAAATTAAAAAATGAGCAACATTCTGCACTCTTTTTTTTATGTAATATTGGATCGGGACTAGGTATCGGTAGATACTCAAAATCAAATGAATCGGATTCGAGGGCAAAAAAACCTGATCGGGACATCCCTACCCAATACATTTGTCTATATAGTGTAATATCATATTGAAGGTTAATAGCTAACTATCCTCGTTAGCTGAAAACACCCTAGTTTTACCTTCTTGGCCAAAATAAATCTAGTTTAAAACAAAGAAACCAACAAAAAGAAAAAACAAACCTCGAGCTTAGCAGTAGTCATGCTCAAACCAATTCAGGGAACATTGTGAATTCACCCATATTTATTTTTCTTACATATTTCTTTGTGTTTTGCACAAAGATGCAGTGAGGGTTTTTGTGTTTGTTTTTTTCTGCGAGGGATAGAACAGAAAGACTGATGCACTGATATCGCAAATATTTAGTTTCCGTAAAATATTAAAGCCTTTGTGTTGCAGGATTTTCTTTGTCATTTGTGTGAATTAGTAATACAGCTAACAGCAGTATTAATGGCTATGCTGAGGCCCCCAAAACCAAAGGCCACATAGGGAGAAATAAAAGCCTTCAGCGAACAATCATTATGAATAGAGCAATGAAAACAGCAGTGCGTGCCAATCCTCAGTTCAGTTCTTTGCATTATTCATTTGCTAACAGCAAAACAAGTATTAACATATCAAATATTAACATAAATTCCCATGACACATTCATACCACTCCGGAACTAAAAAGGGCAATTTAACGCCACATTTAGAAGTCGAGTTAAAGGAACGTATTTTTATCAGTACATGGAGGTGCAGGGTGGTTTCAAAGGAGAACAACGCAGAGAATGAATCTGCCTTTAGAAGCTAAATTCACATAAGCGTAATTCAATTCAAGAAGCTTTTTGGGAATTTTCTAGTTATTTCTAGATCAATCAAAGTGAATGATTGTCATTATCAAACTTCAATCCTCTTTAAAAGATTAAAGTTTTCAGATGAAAAGAAATCTGAATTAATTATTAGTTGTTAATTATTATTAGTGTATTAATAATTAATCAATTGTTTATTTGTTTTTTAAAATAAGTTGAAACTACTAACTTTAGTACCTACATTTCTAATAAACCTTAGCAAATGAACACGAGTCTTTTAGTGTATTTGCACTCAAAGACATTGTCAGGAAAATAAATGATCAAACAAACTGGATCTGTTTACTTAAAAAAATCAAATGAAAGTAAAATAATTCCCAGAACAATTACATGAACAATAAGCTCAAACCTGTTCATAGCATTGTTGCATCAGGTAACTAAGATATCGGTCAGGTCTTTTCACTCTTGATATGATTACTAATTAGGTAAATGCAAAACAATCTGTTCTGTAGTAGACAAACAATGCGGCGGTAGTTACGATACGCATGCTCCCTGCACTTTCATCATGTCTCCAGCTACACAGGAATGAATGTTTTGTCTGCAGGTCTTTTGTTTTCTCAGTACTAATCATGAGACATGAGGGCAAAAAGAGGAGATGACTTTTTTTTTGCTTATTGTTTGAAACAGACGGGAGCTCATACTGCACTAAGAATAAAATTTAGTGAGCTTGCTGCTGCCTTTGGATCGATCCGTTTTATAGTATGGATCCACAGCAAAACTGACTTCTACCTGACTGCAAAAGAACCCTGACACACAGTTTAAAGTACATGATACATTTGCATTTTGCTGTGTCACAATTTTCTCAATTAAAAGTCTATACACAACAGAAAGAGTGAGAGAAAAAAAAGTGTTCTGGTCATTAAAAATAAAATGCTAAAATATCCCATTTATACAAGTTATCAGAACCTATGTTGTTACACTTGCTAAGGCACACTCCAACATGCGTCTATCAATGGTCCTAGAGATGCTTCCACAGCTCGATGGGGGTCCACCTCTGCCTAAATAAACCACATGGTAATAGTGACGTAAAGGCACACATCGCTCCATGTAAGGTCTCAAAGTGGTGGCAGTGAATTCAGTTTACATAGCAGGAATCACAGCAGTCACCTAAAGGCACTGTACTGTGAATGAATGTGATCTAAAGTTCCTTTGCGGAGATGAGAGAGCCTTCAAGAATGATCGTGCAGCTATTCAATTAGACCAACATGCTAAACTGCAGACAGAAGCCATTCCTCAATAAAAAAAAATTTAAAAAAGTACATGACAGTTGGATTTCTCTACGAGCATCTGACCAACTGAGAACATGAAAAGCAAATTCTACTGGTCTGATTAAGCAAAACTGAACAATTTAGCCACGATTTCTCCAATGTGAAAGAAATCACGCATCCCTTCATTAATATCATCTGTCAAACACATCGGTGGCAGCCTAATGTTGTGATACATTCATATTAACTGCTAATCCTAGTACTGATATGTATTTTGCATAATTATTTTCTGAGCAAATCAACAGTCAAGTTCAATATTCTCATGCCATTTATTTGTTTGGTCTTCCTTTTAGCTTCTAGCGCATTTGTAAAAAATGTTGGATGATGTTTTAGTGTCATATTTATACAAAAATCTAGAAATTCTCTCACAAAAATGGCTAGAAAATAACTGGGAAAGGAAACTGAGTACATCAATGTATGGTGTCTGTGAAAAAGACATAAATGGAAATGATATGAACACCTGGATATAATAATATAACTGAAACAGCTGTTCGCAGATAATATGTTTTCTTAACTTTTAGAAGAAAATATAACCCAGCTAAGCCACCTCTGGATGTGAGCTTCATTTTGCAGTGATTCCAGGTATAAGGGAAGTCTGTTGAGTCTGCCTGTCAATCTGTCTCTTCTTCTGCTCTCCTAACAGTCTGTTACTGTGTGTTTTCTCTCACTCTGCCCACTGAGAACTATCACCAAGTCTTTTTTAGTCTTGAACTCCTATCTATCTGCTTCCGTTCCTCAGACAGAGGGATCAAATTCACAGGTTTAATTGTCTCTTGCTCCTTGCACTTATCCGTGCTCCGTGATAACTGGCAAGTGTGTGTCTGGGATTTTTGAGATCATTTACCCTTTTAAAACATTCATTCATAGGGGCACGTTTGAGCTACTCTGTGACTTGCCGTGAACATCTGCAACACAGGTCAGCTTAATGCATAATTTAATCCCTTCATTTTGATAAGGAGTGGCAGAGTTGTGAAGGAAAAGGAGGAGGAGAAGACAGATGTGAAGGAAAGAAAAAAAAGAAAGAGGCTTGACCTGACATTTTAGTGGCTGGGCTGAACTTCTTTGATAGTGTCAGTGTAATGTTTGACCACAATGGGAAGAAGAAAGAAAGGGGGCAACGATGCCAGGGCAGAAGGTCGAGTGAGAGTGGGAGGACTAAAGTCGGGACTCTTTCAAGGACTGTGTAATGCATTCAGTTAATTTGAAATTTAACATGAGAAGAATTTAAAAGAAGAAATAAAATGGTAGCAACTTTTTCACAAAACTATAAGAAACCAAAAAGACCAGTTGCTGCGATTGAACCTGAATTGTTTGTTAATTGTTGTTCTTGCATACCAAAGGATATTAGCTGCTTAACACTTTGGGTGTTTAGTTGGCTTAACCATTTCATAATGTACCAAATGTTTCAGACCACAGACAGTCTAGTTTAGGATCCAGCTCTCCTACTAGTCATCTCTATTTGAGTAATTAAAACTGCCTGCACGTTTTTTTTTTTTCAAGTAGGATTTCTTGTTTCTGCACCTTAAACATTTCTTAGTCTTACTTTTCAAAATTGTTGTTGTCTGTTTATTTAAATGCATTCCAGAGGACTGCACTTGAAGCCAAAACAGAAGTAAAAAGAGTATAGTGCACCGATGACCGAAAGGAAAAAAAAAAAAAAACAAGATACAAGCACTGACATTTGCATGTTCCCATTAGTTACTTGAATTTTCAAACTTTTCCAATTTGACCATCATTTCCATCGTAGGAAACAGCTGTCCCACCATGCAATTTTACCCACTGGATAAATTTCTATCTTAGGAAACAGCTGTCTAAGCATGTGGTTTTACCCACTGGAAACATTAGGAAGATTTTACTCTTGATTTTTAATGTTGTGGCTATAAGAAAGTTAAACTTACAACTTAAAAACATCAAGTAAAACAAGATGAAAGGGTTGAAATGAAATTACACTGATGTTACACGTTGCACCAGTGGTCCAGTGACAACTGCAGCTGCTCAGTGCAGTGCAGGTTGAAGTATTTAACGTTTACCCCTCCTATAGCATTATGAAGCATACAACAAGGTTTGGGCATTTTACATTAATTAAGTGCAAATTTAGTTGCCCTTTTCCCCTCAACTCACCTTTTTCATGTTTTCTGTTTTTTTTGAAATACCTTACGCGGTTATACCTTGCATTGGGTTGGGAGGTTGGGTATACAGAGACAGATAACACATTACTCATTACTTTTCTTAAACTTATTGCAGCGCAATACTTGCTGAAGAACGTAACCTTGTCACTACTCTGTAAAATGACCTGAAACACATAACTACCAGTTCCACTCACCAACATATATCCCTATCCGAAATACGAACACAATAGAGAGTTAAAAAAAACAGGATGCAATCAGCTTTAACATCATTCTGGGTTCTCAGCTAGCTTTGTGGTAACATGCTGTCTGTGCAGATGGTTGCAACAAGCAGAAGATGTGTTAGCAATATAATCCAGTTGTATTTGTTTCTTTTGGTGCAATAAAAATAAACGTAATATCCATATCTCATATCACTCTACTCAAACACTGTAGACACCTCCACCATTTGCATGAACATGAAAATCAGGTGATGGTGGCACAGAAAAAAAAAAACTTTTTTTTTTCGTATCATGTAATGGAATTAACAATCATAATCATATTGCATTACTGAAAAATGTAATGTGATATTACTTTAGAAGGCCTTATGACCAACACTGACTGTCACGTTGAAATCACCAATGAACCTGATAAGTATGACTCTGAACATTACATAGTGCTGCCCATTTGTTTGTTATAGTGACCTCATATAACTAATCTAACTACACTATTATGTTCGTTAGGTTAGTAATCCACATAACCCTAAAGTGATAATTTAAAGCAGGGACATTACAAGTGTCTGCTAAAGTACTGTTAGAAGTTCTGAGTGTTATACATTCTCCATAAATGCAATTTCATTTATTTAGTGCTTCCTTTACCCAGACCTATACCCCGAAGCACTTTTTCAACGTTAAGCTGCATCTGCAAACACATTTGTAACTCTTACGCACACATGCAAACCCAGATAGATGCATTAGCAGGTATTTGAGGTATATCTTGCTTAAGAACACTTAAGAAAAGTAGACAACTTGCTAAATCCTAATCCTTATAGTAAGAATTTAAGATGTTCATCGAGGAGATCCGACTGAAATAAATTATATAACTTGCATACTACGCCACACACCCCATGAGTAAATTGTTAAAAAAATAAATCTGCATAACTTTCAAATGTCTAATGTTGACATCTACATGTTTATATGTCTGATTTGACAGTTGAGCATTCCTAAAAAATGGAGGTCTAGTTTACTTAATTTGAAAAACAAATAGATTTCTTCTGCCACCATCATGATCATAATCTTGAGTTTTCAGATCGCTAATGGACCTAATTAAAAAACATAATCATGTACAATTTTGGTACTTATACCCACTTCTGATGGATTTCCCTGCACTTAGAAGCATACCAGACAGTAAAAAATACATCAGAGCATGACAGACATGAAGAGATACAGTTAAAAATGCTATCAGCCTGAACCCTTCCTCTCTATTCATTGATATTATCCCAGTGATCAGTTTAGAGGCTTAGGGTGCTCAACTCAAGCAGTAAGAGACGCTTCTGAATATAAAAGCTATTGTGTACTGACTGAGAAGAAGAGGGAATAACAAAAAAGCAAGGTGGAAAAAGGAAG
>VUQR01035125.1:0-19767 GCA_015108515.1 Hemichromis elongatus | reverse complement strand
TATAAATTTTTTTTTTTTGTGTTTTTTTTTTTTTTTTTTTTAAGTAGAAGCACAAAGTAAAACAAAACAATCAGTTGCTTCGAGGCCAGAAATGTTCGAATATCAGTTCATTAACCTACGAGTGCAGACAGGAAGCTGTGAAAAAACATGCAGAGTTTGAATTCAGCGTTCATGTTCGCAGGAAGTGGGTCCGCAGCGTGTTTGTGATGATTCCTCTGACAAATTTACTTCACTACAAAAACTGAAAAAGTGAAATGTTATGCATGATAAATTGGTCTTTGGTCTGAGTGGGAGAGTGAAGCCTGGAGTCTTTTTGTCCAAAACGCTCTCCGTCTGTTGGACTCGGCTGGATGCTGAACGTCCAGGTTGTCCTGAGCTCCACAAACATGAAAGCCCGTCCCTTTATTGTGATATCATTTGAAAACCTTTTGTTTTCTGATTTAGGTGAACTGAACCTTTTAAACGTCATTTAAAGTCCTGATTCTGTGGCTCACAGCGTAAACGCAGAGGAGCATCGTGGACTAACAGTGAGACCGGAGCTGAAGCTCTGCAGTCAGAGTTTACAGAGCCAGAGTCAAATTTATTTCCTGTAATTCTTCTAATGTGTCCGACACTCTGCATGAATCACCATCATTTTGTTTTCTGATGATTATTTCTGCAAAACAGACTTGAATGCTGCGTCATTCGCTCCAGTTAACATCGTCCTCCTGTCCTGTCCTGCTGATGATGTGGCACACGCTCGCATCGTGTTCTCCGGGTTGTGTCCGCCCGTTCAGCGTTCCATTACTTTCATACAGAACGAAGTTACGTAGCCAGAGTCACGTGAAATACCCCCGAGGTCTAAAGCAAGGAGAAAAAAAAGAGTTAAAATAAAAAGAATTTAAATGACATAAAAGTAAATACCTAATGAATTTTGATAAATTAAAACCTAAATTAAATGTAATAATTGAATAGTTGAATAAAAAATAGAATAAATTAAGGTGTGTTTGTTTGTTTGTTTGTTTGTTTGTTTTTTAAAAAGCAAAATTAAAAAGTAAAATATAAATCATATTTTTTTAAACTAAATAAAAAAAAGGCAAATTGAAGAGAATAAAAAGTAAAATAAAAAGTAGTAAAAATTTCTAACAGGAAATAGCTCAATAAATAAAACCAAAAAACAATAATAAAGATTAAAGTTGCTCTGCACACACGTCGTCTATAGTTCAGTGAACAGATTTTATTTGTTGTCCAATATTTCATCACATAAATAATGAAGATTATTTTTATTTTTTTTAATTCTTTTTCTTTTGGTCTTGTTTTTATTTGATTTCTTACATTTAGGCCCAAAGATTCGACCACGTAAAATGGATTATCAAAAATAGATTAATAAACATTTGAACTTGTGCAATTTAATAATGCAAACGGAGTGAGAGCGTGGACGGGAACGTCCTCTGCACGTGTGAAATGTGAACATGCAGCAGCACAAATGCACCAGCCAGGCTGAGCTGAACAGATTTAAACTCTCCGTTCTCAGTAACAAGATGCTCCTTAAATCCTTACATGGTCCCCTTTAACCTAATCTGCTCAAACGTGACCCCTGTGTTTCAGCCCTGAGCAAGCTAAAGGTGCACCACATGTACCAGAGCAGCCAGGTGGAGATCGTCCACTCCAACGTGGTGTTCGACATCTGCAGCCTGATGCTGTACGGGACGCAGGCCATCCCCATCCGCCTCAAGATCCTCCTGGACCGCCTGTTCTCCGTCCTGAAGCAAGAGGAGGTGATCCAGATCCTGAACGCGCTCGACTGGACGCTGCAGGACTACATACGAGGATACGTGCTGCAGGTGAGCGCTTAGGACTGCAGAAACCTCGGCTGGTGCGCGCAACATTTCAATGATCTGCGTCACAACGCCACCTGCATGTGTGGCTGCCTGGAGTCAGCTCATTGGCTCACGGAGTGATCGTGGTTCAGGCTTAAATCGAACAGTAACCTTGAACATGGGCGCACCCGTGGACCCATCATGAGTGACAGATTTAAGGAAACCTGTGCCGCGTCTGGCAACAGCTGGAGAAGCTTCAGAAAGGCGCTGTGAGGGAGAAAGAGGCCTTCTCTCGTCTGTGTTCATGCATCAGTTTAAACGGGTCACAGCACGTTCCCTCCAGCGCCGTTTAGCCATCTGGCTCATTATGGTGTCAAAAGCCCAGTTTTTAAGATACTGGAACAACTTATTTTCTGGAGCTCAGCTAATCCAGGGAGGCATTACATCTTGTCATGAACACCAGCCTGTTGTCATGGCTTTCTTTAGTTAAGAACAAAGAAAATAGTTCCTATGAATCATCGCAGGATCTGGGTCATGACCCTGATTTTGAGCTGAATGTGTTTTTTTTGTTGTTTTTTTTATCTAAGGCTAGCTGCCCCCTGGGTTTATCCTAAGCTAAGCTCACTGCTCTTCTACAAAGAAAAGTTCTGTAAAAATTTATGTAATAATTGTAAAAAAGAAATCCCAATGGGGGATGTTGCTTTATTGGTGATAGCCACAGACTCTCCTAACAGTCGTATTCTGAGTGTATCAGGCTGTAAACGTGTCTTCGTCTGCTGGAACCTTTTAACATGGGGACCGACTCACCGAGAGGCTAGAGCCTCTGCTGGATGTTATGGGAAGTGCAGGCTTATGTCCGACTTCTCTGTTTACTTATTTCACCACAGTCTGTGCATTGTTTTGTTAATCGTGATCATTTCATAAACACAAACACGTTAGGTCTCACCTCCCTGAGCCTGGTTCTGCCGGAGGTTTCTTCCCACTGTCGCCAAAGTGCTTGCTCATAGGGGGTCATGTGATTGTTGGGTTTTTCTCTGTTGTAGGGTCTACCTTACAATATAAAACACCTTGAGGCAAATGTTGTGATTTGGTGCTGTATAAATAAAACTGAATTTAATTGAATGTCATAAAACTGGTAAAAAAAAAAATAAAAATGTTAATTTAATTAGTTTAATTAGAAAGCTGTTGGATTTACTTTTATTCTGGCTAAAATCTGTTTTGGGGAAACTTTACTGTATGCAGGAAAAACCTGAAATAATGATCATCTACAACCTGTCTGTAACAGGCAAGAACCATTATTTCTGATAATGTTGGATGTGCATCACGACACGATATCAGTGCATATTTTTAAATATCACGCCTTCACTTCCTTCCTGTTTTTTTTTCAGCATTTGATGCACTCGGGCTGTGTTTGGGCTCAGTGTTTTGGAAGCCGCTCTCTTGCGCCCGCCACAGTTTCAACAAATAAAGTTAAAACACTTTTTTGGATAGACGTGTGAGTGGGACACCTGAGAAACACCACTGCAGCCAGAGAGTACATAAAGGGAGAGACTGAAGGAATTTCTTAGGAAGACGAGGGAGGAGGGGGAGGGGAAGTCAGGAAATCATAGCTGACGGCAGGCAGGAGAGGGCGGGGGTGTGCCGTGGCGAAGCGATGCCACGAGCCGTCCCGGTACCCCTCCGAGGCCGTAGCACCGGGCTCGGGGAGGTCTCCAAACTGCGCCCTGTACATTTGTAAACATTATGTCTTTTGCTCCAGATTTCCTCTCAAGCCGGCGCCAAGCCGGCCGGGTCCGAGGCTGCAGGCGCCGTGTCAGGCGCGCACACAGATCTCACTTCGATTAGTACATCATCAAGTATTCAAGCTGGGCTGCGTTTAATTCATGTTAGCTCATCTAATGGCGAACGTAGAGTCAGAATCCTCGACAGGCACCCAATGAATGCTCTGTGATGAAATATTAATCGCGGTTATGGCACGAAGCCGCTCCTCACTTTCAAAGACCCCCAAACTCACATGTGATTACAGCCGGGCTGAGGGAGAGAGGACCCGCTTGATCAATGCACGGCGCCTTCTGCTCACCCCGCCCTCGCTGCAGATATGTGTGTGTGGTATGTTGTGCACGTATTTATTTGCGCTCGCCTTTGGGAGTGTGCGTGTCCTGCCGATGCAGAGCAGGCACATCCACATGATTTAAATGAAGAGAAATGACCTGCGAGATGAAGCGCTGCGTGTCTGCGTAATGAGCTTTCTCGGGGTTCTGCGCTGCCCGCTCGCATTAACACTCCATCTGATTCCTTTATTTAGCCGCCCTGCCAATCTGCTTTATAAGGTGTGTCGTGCAGCCCACTGTGTGAATATGTATGAGCAAACCAGCAGACACTATTAATGCTGATGATGAAACCTCTCTCTCCTTTCTTTCTCCTACTTCCCATGCCCTCTCCTCTCTTTTCTCTGCAGGATGTAGCCGGGAAGGTGTTGGACCGCTGGGCAATCATGACGTTCGAGGAGGAGATCGCCACACTGCAGCAGTTCCTGCGTTTCGGGGAGACCAAATCTATCGTGGAACTGATGGCTCTGCAGGACAAAGAGGGCCAGGCGGTGCTGGTTCCCAGCACCCGCACCAACTCCGACATCCGCACATTCATTGAGCGAAACACCCCCCGCACTGCTGCCAACCTCTCCACGTCCAAGACCGATAAGCTGAGCGGCAACAGCATGCACCACTTTGAGAACTTCATCAACAGCATGGCCTTCATGCTGCCGTTTCAGCTGCTCGGCTCTGTCCCGGCACCGTTCCTGGGCTCGCAGACGGGGGCGATGCAGCAGCAGCACCAGCAGCATCAGCAACATCAGCAGCACCAGCCGCTGTGCCGCGGGCCGATGGAGCAGCAGGGCCAGCGGCAGGATGGTCAGGGGCGGGACGGTCTGCTCAGGGACAATCACCCCTCTCTGTCCCACCCGTCGGAGAGCACGCTGCTCGGCTCTGGGGCCATCTCGTTCACGGCTGACCTTGACCGAAGTGGAGACAAGCCGGCGGATGGCCTCTCCGCCGGTACAAAGATCGAGGCCGAGGACTTCTCCACAAGTGACAATTACTCGGACGGGCCCTCCACACCGTGCACGCCGTCCATCAGCTCCGACGTGACCCAGATGTCACCCGAGAGCAAACTGCGCTCGCTGGACAGAAACGGGAGTGGCGGCAGCGTCTCGGGGGGCATTGCCGGAGGCTCTCTGAAGAAGGGTCGTGTGTTTTGTAACGCCTGCGAGAAGACGTTCTATGACAAAGGCACGCTGAAAATCCATTACAACGCAGTGCACCTCAAGATCAAGCACAAGTGCACCATTGAGGGCTGCAACATGGTGTTCAGCTCGCTGCGCAGCCGCAATCGCCATAGTGCCAACCCAAACCCACGCCTCCATATGCCCATGAACCGCAACAACCGGGACAAAGACCTGCGGAGCAACTTGTCCGCTGATGAGAGCTCTCAAGGAGAGAAGAGGCCTGAATACGGCACCCCCATCTCCATCTGCTCTGCAGAAAGCCAAAAATCTGTGTCCAGCTACATGGTGAGCCACATGGACTCTGGCTCTAAGCTCCACAGCAGCTCGTTCCCCAGCATGGGCCAGAGCGGCATCCTCTTCCCCAACTTAAAAACAGTCCAGCCTGTCCTGCCTTTCTACAGAAGCCTGGTAACTCCGGCTGAGCTAGCCAACACCCCAGGAACGCTACCCTCGCTTCCTCTGCTGTCCTCTTCTGTGCCCATCAAATCCATCACAGCCCCTGAGCCCTCCACGACTGACCAGATACCAAAGAAAAAGTCTCGCAAGTCCAGTATGCCAATAAAGATAGAAAAGGAGATGGTGGAGCAAGAAGAGCAGATGGATAAGGAGAGCAGCTCCGAGGATGAGGTTCCTTTACACGTCAGGGACAAGGACGAGTGCGACGGTAACAAAGCGGAAGGACGTCTGTGCACAAGACAAGCTGGGGAGGAGAAGGAAGCCAGATACGCATACCAGGGCAAAGACATGGAGAGCGAGCAAAGTTTGGAGAGAGAAATCACAGAGAGTGAGGACAAAGATGATGGCTCGAGGCTAGCCGAGACCGGCGTCATCACCTGTGCGTCCTCCCCCTTCGAAAACAGGCTCATGGACAATCACTGTGACAACAGCTCGCCCCCCAACAGCAACACAGAGAGGGAGGGCCACGAGCACACCCTCAGCAAGATGTCAGAACTCAAGTGGGACGAAGGCGAGCACAGGCTAGTGAACGGGGGCGGCCTCCAGCTCATAGAGAGAGAGGCATCCGATGGCTGCGGAGATGACTACGGAGACTCGGGGTTATCTCACCTCGATCCCGACGCTATCCTGCCGCACCACTGTGAGATCTGCAGCAAGAACTTCAAAAACCCCTACAGTGTCAAGATGCACTACCAAAACGTCCACCTGAAGGAGATGCACATGTGCACGGTGGACGGCTGCAACGCCGCCTTCCCCTCCCGCCGGAGCCGAGACAGGTGATTCTCCCCATCTCCTGACATAAGTGCATGTTAGAGCATTTCTTGAGACATTTTCTCTGTCTTTGAAAGGGGACAGTTATCTGTCAGCATCACTATAATGACAGAACAGCAGTGTGACCTCTGGCAGTCGGAACACGTCAAAAGGGAATTTGTCCCTCCCGTTGTCATCGTCTGACTGTTGGGGTTTTCTCCGTATTGCTGGGTCTTTACAGTAGAAAGCATCCGTTGCTGTGTTGTATGTTGTGTTGTATTAGTGCTACATACATGAAGTTGAAATGAACTGAACTTCCATCAGCTAACAGCAATTCAAATCTACGTTTCTTAAGGTGGTTCTCAAACACTTTGTACCCAAACCACACCCGAGGGCTAAAAAAGCTCCCCTGTATTAAAGTTTGTGAAAAACAACCATCGCATCATCTGAAATCTTGTCACCTTGTTTTAATTATATTGTTACAGACACAGAAGACTTTTTTATCTGAACCTTCCAGAAACGTTAGTCCAAACACTGATACGCTGCTCTCTCTCAGTGAGGCTCTGAGATGTGAGATCAGAGTAAATTTGAATCTCGTTCATGACACTTTGTGCAGTTGCAATAACAATAAATGGTTCCGATGAAATTTTGAGTTGAACAAGCCGTAAACCTTTGAGGTGTGACTGAAATACTCACTGTGTTATTTTTGTTTTTCACTCACAGACACAGCGCCAACCTGAACCTGCACCACAAGCTGCTGACCAAAGACTCCTTCAGCCCGGCCAACTCCCTCTACTCTCACTCCTCCCTTTGTAGAGACAGAGACTCTGCCGGGCTGGAGTACTGCCAAGAGCAGCGGGACCGAGACCTGCCCCACCGGGACCCGAGTGGCCAGACCTCCGTCATTTTCCGAGGGCACAACCGCATGGGTCTGGTCTTCCCGATGAGCAAAATGTCCACGACTGCGGACAGCGCCGAGGCATCTCTAATGGGAGAGACTCAGGGATTGGGAGGTGGGGAAGGCAGCATAAGTGCGGAGGATGGGGCAGTCCTGGACCTGAGCACCTCCTCCTCTGCCCCGCCTCGCGGCAGCGCTCAGTCTTCCTGGGACTCAGACGGAGCTGGGAGTGAGGAAGGGGAGGGAGCCGAGGAAGATGAGGAGGAGGCGCTCCCCGTGGAGGACAGTGATGAAAGCTGCGATGGGATCAGTGTGGGCAGGCCCAGGGGCGAGGAGCTTGCACTAGAGGGGGGGAGGACCCTGGGCTGTGGCGAGGGAGGACAAGGAGGGCTTCAGGGAGGTGGGGGTGGATCTCCAATAACGTGCCACGTCTGCCAAAAGGTCTACAGCAACAAGGGCACATTCAGAGCCCATTACAAGACTGTCCATCTAAGACTTCTTCACAAGTGTAAAGTCCCCGGCTGCGACACGTCATTCTCCTCCGTACGCAGCAGGAACAGGCACAGCCAGAACCCGAACCTCCACCGGAACCTAGCTGTTAGCTCGGGGGCCCCCATGGAGCAGGAGTAGGGGTCTGACCTCAAAGGCCAACAATTACTTTGTCTAAATTGTTCTTTTGTTGTTTTTCCTGGGCGCGTAATAAAGATGGCTTACCAGTTAGCTCTTTTGAAGCATCACGCCTTGGTTCATCCGTTACTTTAGGCAGAAAGAGGAGAAGACGAGAGAAAACCAAATTCATTTAAAACAACCAAAACCTGCACAGGTCAGCCAGTTGGCTTCAGTGTTTTGTCGTGCTGATTTATTTTGAATTGGTTTGCCTTTGAGCCCTTTAAAAACAAAAATCATCTGTGTGGACTCAAGTTTTCCTTGTGTTGTCGAATCACGAAGCCTTGTCCTGGTTTTTCTTCTTCCAGTGTTTCTGTCGTCGGACGTCCACATCTGCCCCGTGAAGCCGTAGTGAAGTAACTCCTACACGTGTCAATTCACTCGTTCCAGCAAAAGAGTCTCTGTTGAAAAGCTATTGTGTTGTGAGGTAGAACAATAAGTTATTGTACGGTGTTTCTATGATCTGTCTTTACTGTTCTCTTTGTTGCAAACTGCTAATGTTGACCAAAGATTTTTCTCAGTTCACAATTGTGTGTGTGTGTGGGTGTGTGTGTGTGCGCATGTGTTTGTGTGTACAGACCCTTCGTGTTGTGGGAGGGGTTATGCAGTATTAAGAGCTCCGCCCAGTCTTCGCTCACCTTCATTGTTTTCAACAGCAGTATTCAGGCGTGGGTGTGGCTGTAAAACAGTAAAATATATAAAAAATGTTGACTGAAAGGGTGAAAAAGAAATCCTGTGTTTTGTTGGTGTTTTTGTAAAGAAATGTTCTCACGCAGCCAGACGTGATGTTGTTCGCGTGGTTTCTTGCAGTAACCTCACCGACTGGACAAACGGCAGAAAGATGCCACCTCTGGAGGCAGGAAGGATGTACTGTGAATGAGTCAAACACTGAGAAATAATCATGAAAAAATGCAGTTTCTGAATCCGGCCCACTCCCCTGAGCACACTTTACACAAAGAGCTGTAAACAAAATGTTTGAGCTGTAGATTCTGTGAATAATTTGTCCTGAAAGACACCAAAAAAAAAAAAAAGCTGTGTAAAATGGAAGAACTTCACCACTAACATTACGTTTCTTTAAATGAATGGACATAAACACTGTGTTGTACATTCCTGATTTCACCATGGTTTACTGTTCTGGTTTTGCTCGGTATTCTGCATATTTTCTTTCAGTCTGTATTTAAATGCGATGGCTCAGATTTAAGGTCGCACTCGTTTGTTGTTTCGATTCGTTTATATTAAAAAAAGAGCAAAAACTGAGACATGTTGATAGATGTTCATGTTTCTTTTGAATTAATGTTACAATATTCATTTAGTTAAATAAAAAGCCATATGTTTGCAAGACTCCAGTCACTTATTTTAAATTCCTGCATTAAAAACATATCGGTCTGTACGCTGCACAAAGCTTTTCATCAAGTCACTTTCAGAGTGAAAACTACTGTTGACAAAACAAAAGATTCAGAGCATCAGGACACTTTCAAAAGTCCTAGAAATATTTCTGTGTCATGCAATGATGCAACTCCGGAACTGAAGGTAACCCGTGCAGCTTCTCTTGTTAGCTAGCTACTACACATCAACTGCTGTCTGCAACGTCCTTTGGTTATGAAGGGAATCTGTCATGCTAGCTGTGTGGCAGGCAGAATGAAGGACCCAAATGCAGGACTTGTACATGGAAAAGTAACTCAAAGCGGTAGCTTTATTTACCGGGAAAAGATAATCCATAAAATGAACTCAAGAAAAGCAAACCAACACTTGAACATGAAAACTTGAAACTAAGACCTAGACCCTGGGAGACTAGAAATTTAGGAAACTGGGAAGTGGAGACAAAGGACGACAAAAAACCAGGCGCACGGCATTCGCAATCATGCCCCGCCAACTCAAATATGGTTCTGGGTCCTGTGTTGTGGTTGTTGTTGTTGGTATGTTGAGCTGGCAGCGGGAGAGCTGCAGCTCTGTGGTTTGTAACAGCAACCATGTTTGAAATAAAGTATGCTGCAAAGCACATTTATGCCATCAGGTCTGCTGTGGTCATTCACAGTTATGGTTAGGATTAGGATTAGGGCTCGAATACACGGCTGGAACGTGTGTTGCTGCCGGGAGCGTCATTCTATTGGATTCCATCCACAATCAGGCATGTATCGTAGGCACGTGGAACGCTACGTTTCGCGTTCCCATGGGACACCTCGGGACGTGACAAATCGTCGGTATGTTGCGCGTTGGGAATGATAATGCTCTGACAAGAGAGTAATGAGGGAATGGGAAACAGGAGGGAAACACAGCTGGGACTCATCGGACGTAACGAGATGGGGAGGAAGTGAAACTGAATATACTGGACAGAGGGAAAGGACAGGGACAAAAAACTAGAAACTCGGCATATAACACAGAGACAAAAAAGGAGAACACGAATGACACTAAATCAAAGAATATTAATCCAGAACCTGAAACACAAACACTGGGAAAGAAATGAAGAAATAGCAGCAAACATAATATTAATAACCAGGAACAAGTAATTAACTATAAATTATGCTAATTCATCTAATATTATAAAATCAGAATAAAAAAACTGATTCAGAGTGTGACTGTTTCTGCATTAAATCTTAGTTAAATATAACATTATAGCGTGTATCTGTCCGGTGTGGTGAAGTAAATATATCCACTGTGTGACTTGGATACATTAAAAAATTAAAAGAGCTGTTTGTGGCGTATGGCTATAAATACAGAGTGAGAGGGCACACTGGATCAGACTCATAAAGCCTGTTTTTAGGCTTGGCTCTCTCTTTGTGATGTCACAGCTCAGCCAACAGCGACGCAGAGGGAAGGTGGGAGACTCAAAGAAGCTAATAAGGCAAGTTTAAAATATAACACCAGTTTTTTTAAAAATCGTCTTTAAGGCTAAATGGTGAATTATACTGTACTAAATAAAGTTTTTTCAAATCACAACAACAGTCGGCTCTAGGTGCTTTGTATTGTAAGCTAAAGATGGTAAATGGACAAGTTTTTATAAAGCGCTTTAACTGGCCCTTCACACAGAAAAGTGTTTTCTGCCTACCATCAGCACACAACCTGGGGTCAGTACCTTGCCCAAGGATGTTTGGCCTGCTGACTGGAGCAGCCGAGGACCGAACACCAACCTTCTGATTAGTAGACGAGCTGCGCTACCTCCTG
Source organism: Hemichromis elongatus (assembly GCA_015108515.1). Taxonomy (NCBI): domain Eukaryota; kingdom Metazoa; phylum Chordata; class Actinopteri; order Cichliformes; family Cichlidae; genus Hemichromis; species Hemichromis elongatus. Next base: position 8,753 of record VUQR01035125.1, on the reverse strand, counting down.
AGCTACAGCCAGCTGATTAAGACTCTAAAATAATACAGAGAAAACCCAATCACACAGCTCGTGTGAGCAAGCACTTGGCAACAGTGGGAAGGAGAAACTACTTTTTAACAGGAAGAAACATCTGGTAGAGATGTTTGCTTTTCTTGTGTAAAGCTTCCCGGGGTTTCAAGTTATTTCAAGTTATTATAATTATTATTGTTATTAATACAGACAGTATTAGTCTACACTGTTTGTACAAACTAACAGCAACAGCTACTTCATTTGATAATTTAGGTTTCAATTTAATCAATTAATTTAATATAATTAAAGCCCCTGATCTGAAGCATTTACCTGTCCAACTGTCCACCAGCTCCCCGCAGTGAGACGCTCCCTGACTGTTTATTCCTATTTTTAGTAAATCAAACATTATGACTCCCTGCGGTCGGGTCGTTGTTTCTAAGGGAAGAAGTTCCAACGTTCTTGCATATGATTCATTTATGTATTTCTTGTTGTTGTTGTTGTAATTCACAGTTACAGTAGTTCTTTCTCCGCCTTGGTGTCAGATGGATGACTGTATATGTAAACTCTTATTATATCATACAGCAGCACACAGCAGCACACTGAGATAACAGCGAGGAAAGGACAGAGAACTGTGTGACATGCTGAGATTTGCATAATGAATTCCCTGTAGTGACTAATTACAAGGAGCATTAATATTAAATGTGTTTATATGTATAAAACAGACGTGTCTAAACATAAAAACTGCAGTATTACCACAGAATGGCCAGTTAAAAACATGCACTGTAACCTGCGTTTTCTCATTTAACAGCAGATTTCTGCACATGCAGGATGGAGAAACTCCTCTTACGCAAACACTGGAAATATATTTACTTTGAGTTTGAACATTTCCTGAACAAACACACTTGTCCTTATGCTAGTGCACTGAATCAGTCTGTCGGCTAACTTCACTAATAGTCATCTGTCCTCCGAAGATCTTAAAATAAATGTATCATTGAAAGTTCTTAAAACCTGGAATTTTATGTTACTGCCGAGGCCACAATGAAGAACACTTAACTAGAAAATAAATAAACCCATATTTTATTTACAATGGAAAATATATCAAATCTTTAAACTGAGAAATTTTACTATGAGCTAATTTTCAATATAACGTCAGCAACATGTCTCAGAAATGTTGGTATGGAGCAACAAAGAGCTAAAACCTAAACAGAAACGTCTGGAGGAACAGGTCATTTGGCATCGGGTCAGTCACATGACTGGGTATAAAAGGAGCGTCTTATAGAGGCAGAGCTTCTCAGAGGTAAAGACTGGCGTATGAGGATGTTTGTTGATAGCAGCTGTGTTTCAATGTAAGGAAGGTTTAGTCCACTATGATAGAAAAAGCTGAGCTGACTATGAACTGTTAGTTAGCAGATCTGCCTGTCCACATGTCAGAGCCACCTCATTCAGCCCTGCCACCATGTTGCTGTGGGCCGACCTTGGTTGTGTTTTCCAGGCAATGTGCATCTTAGAGCGATCGGAGGACATGCCCGAGGCGCTGTGAGCACTTTGTCTGTTTTTAGAGCTCTGTAGTTGACTGACTTTTGGCCAGATGTGGCATATTTTCTGAGGCATCCATTGTGAAAGCTGGTAATCTTATGTCACCTTTCACCACGAGCCAGCATTTCAAACCATAGAGGAGAGCACTGCAGTTTTACAGTCTCACCTTTGTTCGTAGGCTGTAATGTGCATGGATAAACTGTACAGCAGGGAATTCTTTGATGTCATGTTTGCAAATCATTTTATATGGTTTGCAAGCAGAAGCCAGTCTGCTCTGCATCATCTCCAGCAAATGCAGAGGTATCGTATGAACCCACCAACGCCAAACGTGTCAGAGCTTGTTTGGAAAGTGGCTCCTAAGCTGCGCTCTTCACCGCCGGGTCAGAGACACCTCGCTGACTGAATGGTTACCTTTAGTAGTTAGTTCATGAGCTCACCTGGTTTCACATCACCTATAACAGGTGGAGGGCCTGCCCTTGGTCCTGTATCAGTGCTAATTTCCTTTTTGGTTCCCCTTCATTCATTTCTTCTTTTCTATGAAAGACACGATGCTTCCTATCACTCAGCTGTTAGCTACTAGTGCAGATAAACCAGCGGTGACATATCCTTTCAGTTTGTGGGACATGTGCAGTCCTGTCCAGCTTCCATAACAAACTTGGGGTCTTTCTGCGTTAGCCCTGTGATTGACTGTTGACCTGTTCAGGTTTACCCCACCTTCCCCCCTCTGGCAGCCCGTCCAGCACCCTGAGCAGAAGATGGATGGTCTGTTTCCCTTTCTTTTAAAGAAGCAAATTCTGAAAATGTTACATTAACGAAGTAAAACAGTCTCAGATGTAAGTTTCACTAATAAGTCTGTTTTTTGACATCTCAAAGCAGCCTGTCGGCACGGCTCTTTGGGAGGGTAAGAAATGAATCCATGGAGCTGCTCAGAGCTCATTCGGGACTTTTCCCCATAATTTAAAAAAAAATCATTTTTACTGGAAAAACCTGGTTATCTGGTTTCTGTGCACTTCCTGTGGTGTAGCTGTGGGTGATGTTACTCAGGAAGATGGATGAAAATCTGATGATGATTCAGACCTCTGACTCAAATGAAAGTATCAGTTCACACTCTTGTGATGTGAGACACTATCAAGGAGAAAATACAGCAAAGAGTCCGGTGTGCTAAACCGGACTCTCAAGCAGGCCACTTGTGGCCCCCGGGCCATACGTTTGACATCCCTGAACTAAGCCATCTATGCAACAGGAACCAGAACGCGCTGGTTGACGTAATGGTGTCAGTCAAATGCTTTCGGCTGTTTTTTGTTTTTTTTTAATGAGTCTTTAGAAGTGAAATGGGTGATGAGGCAGTTTATTTTTTCATCAGGCTTTGCTGTCAGGTCAGGGAGGGGCGTGGCCTACAAAATGACTGGGGTCAGGTCAGCCTCAGCTTGAGCCTTTCACGGCTACGACACCCATACTTGGCGAGCAAAAAAAGCAAACAAAAACTGCTGTAGACACAGACACACACACACAGGTGAGGTGAACATGACAGGTTTTGTGTTGAAGTTGATTAATAGGTTTGATATCTCTGTGATTTTTGCTTCTTTTGGATGATAACACAGGGGAGACACTGAAACAGCAGTCAGCACTGATTAACATTTACATTCCTGCAAAATGACACACTCTCCACTGTCCAAAAAGAAGCTCTCAGAGTTATTGAAGAGGTGAATTAATCACTGTAATCCCGCTACACACAGGTAAAGGGCAGGGATGGAAATGGACGGGGACAGTGGAAGCATCGTTGGACTCGCATTAAAAAAGCGAGGAGGACAAATCTGTTATGCAACATGCCAAAGTATTGCACTATTACAGAGGGCTGAAAGCCTTGCATAACTCAACAATCCAACCCACCCGTCACATTTACTGTACATTAGTGAGCCTGCAGAGCCGTTCCTCATCACTTAGGAGCTGAAAAACCCAGTTCTGACAAGTGGCCCCCATCCTTTTTCTCTGGCACATTGCAGAAATCTAGTACCACTCAGAGAGGGCACAGTGGGTTATTTCAGTCCCTCCTGTGTGCTGTATGTAGGCGACAATATCCAACAGAGAACCTGGTTGATCTGTAGAGGTGGAGCACTCGCTCAGCTTCCTCCACAGAGCCGTATCTGTATCCGGAACAGCTTGCATCTTTGGGGCTATTTTTAAGAAGCAGTGGACCGCTTTCAGAAGCTGTTCGATGGTAAATTTGGAACAGATTGAGGAGACTACTGAGCTGCAGAGGTTTGCTGAAGTAAGACTGCTGTGTTTAGGACTGACTGATAGTCGAGACAAAATGTGCTAATTCTCCTTTTTAGTAGATACACGACAAACACTGAGGCTCTAACTCTTAAAGGTGTCTTCATTCTGGGTGAAAGGAGTTCAGTCAGTCATAGCTACAAATGTGTCCAAAACCATTTATGGAAGTACTGAAATCTGCATTCTTTCTACCGTCCAGCAGGGGGCGACTCTAATATCCAGATGTTGATGAGAAAATGAGCTGCTGCTTGCTTCATCTCTGAACTCAGTAATCACTTTCTTGCTAAGTTTCTAGTCTCTGTCTTTCTGAATCAAACACGATGTTCCTCGTACATCGTACATTGTACGATTGTTTTGCCCACTATGACACCGGTCCCCAACCCCGGGCTGCAGGAGTTGAGGCTTGGGTGTGAAATTTATGGTTTTCACAGTTTTTATCTTTAACTCGGTTTCCCTGGGTCTTTTCTCATGTTGTAGTTGTGTGTCTTAATTTGAAAGAAATATTTACACGTCACCATGGTGGAAGTGGAAAAATTAAAATTCAATTCAATTCAATTTTATTTATATAGCGCCAGATCACAACAACAGTCGCCTCAAGGCACTTTATATTGTACAATAGTACATACAGAGAAAACCCAACAATCATATGACCCCCTATGAGCAAGCACTTTGGCGACGATGGGAAGGAAAAACTCCCTTTTAACAGGAAGAAACCTCCGGCAGAACCAGGCTCAGGGAGGGGCGGGGCCATCTGCTGACCGGTTGGGGTGAGAGAAGAAAAGAACAGGATAAAGACATGCTGTGGAAGAGAGACAGAGATTGATGAATTCAATTCAAATGAATTCATCTGAGTCTTAGGTGGTATTAAACCACTCCTCAAAAGTATGAAAAAATCTGTGAAGCAGGATATATGTATAAGAACCCATGGTTACGGAGGCGTCACCGCCTCTTTACACACTGAGGAAAGTACCTGTTAAAGTTTCAACACTTAGAGTAAAAATGGGTCTGGGCTCTTATTCAATACACAGATCTGGACAAACGACAGCTTGTTCCAACTTATGTTTCAGAAAATATTTTCAGTGCTTTGTGCGAAGAAGACAAAAATTTTAAAAAGATACAAATTGCTGTACTAATCACCAAAACATAAGATATGTTGACTTAAAGCTTCTTATGCTTGTTTTCTCCACTAGGGGGCAGTGCTGCAAGTTCTATGTGGAGAATGAATTCTGTATCCTCACAATCGACATATTTTACTGTTCGCAGTGTTTAAGAAGGAGAGATGACACAATCTGCTATTCAAACCTCTGATTCTCTCAGGTGTTTTCCCCACCTGAGCAAACATTAGTCTGGATCTGGGGTTTTGTTTGTTTCTTCATGATTACTCATGCAAATAATCCACTCATAACAGTGTAACTGCTTATTTACGCCAGCAGGTATGAAACAACATTAGCAGTCATTTGGAGTTGTGTTCCTGTCTAATATTTATTCCTTATTCGTCTGTTTTGGTGCATCATCCGGGGTCTCTGATTCTTTAGCCTGTAAATTCTCCGCAGAGTTCAGAGAGGATTTCCTTTACATGAGGCTTTTCGGTGAAAACGACTCCCTGGTGCTGCAGAAAAAGGCTGATACAGCAGCGAGGCCCAACCAAACAGCAACGCGGTGAAAATAATGATGCAAAAGATCCTCAGAGAGCAGCTGAGCCAAGCTAACAGCTCCCTGTGTATTAGTCTAAGTGGCAACCTTTCCACTACACATCTTCTTAAAAATACATTTCTCACCCCAAAGACAGAAACCTAACCACACTTATGTTAAAAGTAAGAGAGAAAAGGTCCGCAAGATCTCCCCGCCAATCCAAAATCTTAATCCTTAAAGCATTCTTGTAAAAACAAAAGGGTCCTGTTCATGCCTGAGTCTGAAAAGTTGATTTTACACAATGATGTTTTGAGAAAAGGTGGGCTAAGATGTCGGCATGCCGTGCTCCATTTTTTCTGTCTTTACTTCCCACGTCTCAGTGAAACTGCGCTATTGTGACAAGAAAACAAGACTGTCGTTGATCCAGTGGCTTAAATATAATATACTCATGTAAATGACATATAAAGCTAAAAGTTGATGTTCATTTTAACTCTGAGATACGTGCATCATATGTGACTCAGCGCTCGCCGATTAGCCAAGGAGGGTTAGCTCAGATCTGAACTCCAGTGAGTAAAAACCTGCAGCCATCCAGCAGCTGAAGAGATTTTGGAGGAAAAGTGGTCAACAGTTTCTGAACGCTGATATATTTTTCTGACTTTGTTAACACAGGAACTACAAGACAAACGAATGCTGAGAAGGTGGGTTTTTTCCTACTAAAGTAGCGAGCACATGGCTTCTTCCACCGAATTACTAATAATGTTAGATCTTTTGGTAATTTTGTTTAACTTTTTCCTTTTCTTTGGTGTGTTACAGAATGTTTGCTAGCTTTAGTGACCTTCAGCCAATATGACATATGGCATTTTTCCTGAATTAATTTATAAAATTAAACATCGTCCTCACTGGCTTAGAGCAACACTCTCCAGCCCGTCTTCTTATTTTTGGTCCCATTTCAAAGTTCAGTGAAAAAACAGTGGTGTTAACTTTGACTCTTCTTTTCAAATTGAATCTAACAATCAAACTATTTGTTTCTGGGGACGACTTTGAGATGGTCTTTTGTTCTTTTATTACATCCAAACTCTAACACGATTGTCATGACCGCAGTTGGCTGGAAGATGACACAAACATGCCACTTTCTTTTGGGGTCAGTTTGAAATTCTGCTTCTCATATAAATACATTCAGTTTAATCACGTTAAATTAACAACAGTAATATTCTTTATGTTCACATAAATGGCATCTTATTAAACCCCCTCCTGTTCCTCCTCAAGCCACATCTCCTGAGCTAAAGTCAGGGCTCCAACGCACAGAAACATCCTCATTTATTCCCAATATTGCTGCAGTTACTGAGAGTCAGCAGACCCACAACAGCTGGTTACAAGCTAACATTATTCCAGCTAATGCTAGTTAGCATAGTAAAAATCACTCTACCTCTGATAAACAGTTTGATTACGTTCTCATATCGTATGAGTTTATTCACTGAGCATCAGCGTCTGACATGGTTAGATCCACTTCAAAGTTTCACCAATGCCAGCTAACAGCAGCTAACAGCAGCTAACGCCAGCTAACAGCAGCTCTAACAGCAGCTCTAACAGTCTACACTCACTACAGATGAAGGGCAGCCAGATCTCGGTAACATACAGAACTGAGCTACTTAAAACTGCAATCTACTGACACATAGTGGTGAAAACTTACACACTGTAGGTTTAAATACCCACTTTTATTTTTATTAATTTAAGAGGTTTTTTTATGTTTTTGTTGCTGTTTTCAAACTTTTTTCTTGTAACTAATGGTTGTTATTGATTTAGACAGAAGTTAACCTGCAGACTCACAATGTTAAAAGCTTCATCGTGTCAGTGTAGTTGTTGTTTAAGCTCTTCGTGAGAAAACTTGAGCACTTTTCCTGTCCTGGCTTTGCTGTGAGCTGCCAGCACCTGGGAAGCGTTGGATATGTTGCAAGCTACTGTGAGAATCCCAACCAGTGAAACTGAGCCCTCTGAGCAACACTGCTGCTGATCCCCCACATGTTCCAGAGAGAGGGGTCTTTCTGGGGCACTGACACCGGATCCCACCTCACGGTCCTGGGACAGGGATCAGGGCCAGTGGGGGGTTGTGGTGGAGCTGGAGGGTAAGGCAGGCACGGGGAAGGGGGGGTGAGAGAATGGATTGTCCACGGGGGCTTGGGAAGCAGAGGAATATGAGGGGTATTACCGCCCAGCACAGCGGCCAGATGGACAGCAGATGACTTTTTGTTCTTCCAAACACTCTGCAGGCTGGGGGAGGAAGAGGAGGATGAGGAAGATGAGCTGGGCAGGAGGGAGGGGGGAAGAGGAGAAAGGCTTAAGTGAAAGTTTTAGTTTTACAGGGCAGTTTTTTTCCCTCTCTGGATCATAAAATGTTCATCAAACCATTTGTGTGTCCCAACATGTGGTGCTGTAAAAGAAATCTCCCAAACCTCTGTATTGTTATTGAATAAATCATCTAAACTTAACTGTGAGGTTTGACACACGTTTACCAGCCTCTGAATCTCAGAATCGTTCCGATAAAACTCGGCCCCAACTCACAGATTAGAACCTGGTCGCCATCGCTGTTAGTCTGCACAGCCAGGATGCCATCACAGGAGGGAGCGATGCTGCCAGTCTGCCCTCTGCTGCTGTGAACCACCTCTGTACTGAGTCTGGGTCACATCTGTACCAGTGCCTCAGTAGGTGTGTGCTGCCCCCTGGTGGTGCAGACAACCAGTCACAGGTTTTTTCAATCAGCGCCTCCCTGTCACCTCATTAGGTGTTTACCAAATGTTTATCCTGATCAGGGGCCCGTTTCAGAAAGCAGGTTTAACAAACTCTAAGTTTAAACCTCAACTCGAAGTTGGCCAACTCTCAGTTGTCAAACTCAGAGTTTTCGGTTTCAGAACAGGTGTTAAGAATTAGTTCAATCAACTCTGAGTCAAAGTTACCCTGAGTTACCCTCGTGCATGAGGATAGCAAAAGCCCTCATCAATGGAACACAGATAACGATTCACCATGGCAACTAGTGGACAAAAAGTTAGAGCCTCATACTTCTCCCCAGTAGAGTTGGATGCTTTAATGACTGCATATGCAGAAAATGAGCATATTTTAAGAAGGAAAAGCAATACTGCAGCAGCAGCAAAAGAGAGAGAGCTTGCGTGGCAGAAGATTGCAGACCAAGTCAATGCGTGAGTATCAATTACTTAGGGGAAAATCAAAAAGTTTGGTCTTGAATGTTCCACTCATTCAACATTCATATTCCATATGTTTTTTGAGTGCACAGGTGCAACCTAACAGGCGCAAAAAGG
>VUQR01035123.1:0-13527 GCA_015108515.1 Hemichromis elongatus | reverse complement strand
AAAAAAAAAAGGTTTAGCATATTAAAAAAAAAAAAAAAACAGTGTGCAAAAATATCTCATCTCTGTAGTCAAGTTTGGCCTCACCTCAAATAAATGATTCTCTCTCATGACAACAGCTTTTTGTCTTCTGTGACTGCTCAGAGAATAAGGTAGTATAATGAGTTCCCACAACAGTTTGATTAAAGTCAACAACTTCATCTTCTAAAAGGAAAATTTGTCCTCCATCAAGATGGAGTCAATATATGAAAAGCAAAAGCTTTTTACAGGACTGTAGTTCTGTGAAAAACTAGGTACATGCTATAACACAGTCTCTTTAAGAAACATCTTTAGCAGCAATAAGCTAAAGTAATGGTTTTCTGTATGACTTTATCAGTGTCTCACATCACTGTGGAGGACTTTGGGCCCACTCATTTGCGACACTGCTGCAGTAAACCGAGTTATGTGGGCATTTGTTCACACACGGCTCTCTTAAGATCCCGCCACAGCATTTCAATCAGGTTGAGGTCCGGGTCTGACACATCGCAGCACCTCGATTCTTTACTTTTTCGGTCTGTTGTAGATTTGCCGTCGTGCTCAGAGTCATTGTTCTGCTGCATGATTTCACGTGGGCTGAGGTTTAGCTGTCAGAAAGATGGCCTCATTCGACTCTCTGTCCAAATAATCACCCCTTCAAAAACGGAGCTTCAGAGTTGGTATGAGCTGTGCGTGCTGATATGCAGTGTGTTTGCTTTCTCCAAATGTGGCGCTGCTCATAATGACCAAACATCTCCTTTTTGAGGTTATCTCTCTTTAGGACATTATTCCAGAATTTTTTTGTATTTTTCAGTTTTAACCTTTCAAATGTTGCACTGCGCTGTCATGTTGTTTTTAGAAGGAGGGTTTTACTCCAAACTAGTTCAATCTATTTCATGCGGTCATGAATTTTAATGTCTAACGTGCTAACTGAGGCCCGTTTAAGATGTAGCCCTTTCTTGCTATGATTTGCTAAAACGTAGACCTCTGGGAAAATTGTGCCTATTGTGTTAATACCTACCTGACTGCTCTAGACCACCAAACTACCAAAATGTCTCCTAGAGGTGCTCACAATTGATAATCAGTTTTTCGAGTTGAGTTTATTAGCAGCATCTGACTGTTAATTACACTCTTATGGAAGCAGTACACAAATTCTTGTGAAAACTTTTTTCTCCCAAATGAATGAATGCTTTAAGAATAATATGTCAGCTTCTCAGCAACACTGTGAGCCAGTTTCTTGAAGCTCGCCAGCCTAGCCAAGGAGGACCCTATTAAACTTTGGAGAATTGCTTTCTTAATGAGTGTAAGATAGGGCACTGGTCCCGGGGGAGGACTGCCCTCGCCAAAAACCGATATTCTAACCATTTGTCTGTCAACAGAGTTATGCAAAATTGATCAGGTCAAATGTAATGAAACTTGGAGGAGAGGTGGTGGAATATGGACCAAGGAACAGAAACAATTCAATTCTGAGATCTACAACACTGTGAGATATTTCACTGGCTAGTGCAATTTTTAGGTAGCTTTCTCTATAATGTATGCTGTACATCTTCCTTAAGAATGAATCAACTTAAAAACGTTATACTTCTTAAGCATCAGTTTAGTGGGTTAAGAAAATAAAAATGCTGCTTTACAATATAAAAATCAGCTTTTACCCGAGCGTAGAGCTGGTTCACAGAAACCAGAAAGAAACCAGAAGGCTGTTTCTCTTTTACTAAGACCGGTGACTGAGCTTTCACTGTGCTCTTTGCTGAGACAGCTTCACGAATACCTCCACCAGCAAAGAACCACAAGAAGAACAGAGTGCTTACCCTCAAGTAACATGTATACGTTGTTTCTGACCACATCCTTAAGCTCCACTTATTTTATGCACAAATGAAACTAACATTTAAAAAGGGTGAAAAATAGGTCAGTGTGTATGCGTCTCTCTCTCTGAGAGGTAGCATACATCAGGGAGGAGGTGGGTTCTGGCATATTTTATCATTGACCAGCAGGGGGCAGGGGGTCTCCAGGTGAATTCAGTCTTTCTTTTCTTTCAGATTTTCTGTAACTTACTAGTGAGTAACACCATAACAGGTGCGGTTCTTTCTTTGAGTAAAATTATTACAAAACCACCGAAAAGATAAAAAACTAGAAGGCATAAAAATCCCCTGATAATCATGAGATCTGTAATGATTCATCTCTCTCCCTCTTTTCTGATTTTGTTCCTTGTCTGAGCTTGTGTAACTAATTTTAATCTGACACTCATGCCAGTTTTCATGTATAACTAACTTTCTTTTGGGTAATAAGAAAAGAAAAATGGCAAAAGTCATTTAAAATGATTATGCAACAAAACTGGCCTAATGCTTTTTTTAATAGATTTTATTCAATATTATAATTCATCCCTTTATTTGAAGTGCTACAAGTACTACTCACTTATACATGTCATGCAGTTGTTTAAAATAGCACAACATCATTGCCTTCTTCTTTACAAGAAGAACAAAGGGGAGTGTGCTCTCAAAAGGAGACAGCTGACATGAAGAAAATCACTGTGGTAACCAGCACAGATTATCACGTCTCTTTACCAGCCTCTTCTTTTGTCCTCAGGGAGCAGGGCTGCTATCAGTATCATGACGCCCCGACTCTTAGAACCCATTAGCCGACAAACAATCTGTCCCAACCCCCTCCCAAATCACTTGAGGCAGCAGGGAAGACGAGCAGAAGGAGATGAGAGGAGGTGAAGCGTGGTATGTGGACTTGTGTAAGCCGTTTTTACACTGATTTACAGTGTTTGCATGTGTGTCGGGATTCTGCGCACGTCTCACCTCCATGGAGATTCGCCGGTGGACCCTGTTCCTCAGACAGACGCCCGTCGGAGACTGGACCTCGTCTGAAGACGTTCCCGATGCCTGATCGCTTTCCCCATCAGATCCCATCTTCAGATTTTCATGGACGATATCTTAAAAGTCAAGGATGGAGCACAAGAGGGCTTTAGATAAAAATCACACTGGAGCTGCCAGATTACAGCGGTTCAGGAGTAATCCCGTCCGTCTAATGATTAATGCTGTTTGTAGAACAGACCTAAACTTACAAGAAGCAATAACTTTCAGTTTATCCGTTGGTTCAAAAAAAAAAAGAAAAAAAAAAGAAAAGAAAAGAACAAAAAAGAAAACACCCAAAGCTAAATTTCTTAAAGGATAAGTTAATACATAGTGCAGTTGGTCCATAGGAATAATGTAGAGATCTCACTCCTACTGTATGTTCCAGCTGCCTTGTGTTCATGGATAAGATATGTCATTTAGAAGCACATATTACCATATTTTAGCCATTTATTTTTTATGGGTCTGTAGCTTCATTCAGAAGTAACCAACAGCGATGGGATAATCTCATATCAGATTTTCAAATCGTAAAATTGAAAAATCACCATAAACACATCTGCTGAACATAATGTAGATGCTGGAAGTGAAGCTCATCCACAACACAGGTAAATCGGCTGAATTCAGTACTGCTAAACATCTGCTCAGCCATCAGCTATTACATTGCTTTCCAGTATCATTCATACATATTCACACTCTGATAGATGCATTGGAGAGCAAATTGGGGTTCAGTATCTTGCCCACGCGTACTTTGGCATGCAAATTGGAGCAGGCAGCGATTGATAAACCAGCCTTTCCTTTAGCGGACCCATTCTGCACCTCCTGAGTTACAAGCACCCCATTAAACATTCAGCTTGATTAAGTTTGATTAATTGAATGTCTTACAAAAAGTAAGACATGACAAGAAACTTACAGAAAGGATACATGACAGAAACACTACCCATTAGTAACCACAGAGTGATGATTAAATAGTGTAGCCTGGAGATCATCACTGGTTCCACATTTCTCCTGTCTCCTAACCAAACTTAATGAAAGTAAAAATGCACATCTTTATTTCACCAAGCCCACATTCTCTCATTCATCTCCTCTCAGACCCTTATAACCAGAGGCCCAAAATTTCCACGCCACAACATCACTACCCCCTCCACAATAAAACTACCACTAACACAGCAGATGCAAACACACTCAAGTACAAATCACATGCCCACCCTCTCCTCACATACACAAAAACGCTCACACAGTTAATGAGTAGCCATGGGTTTGAGTAGTTCTCTCTCATCAGTGCGTTAGCGCCTCCAACCATGCAGTCTATCATCAAATGGCAGAAAGCGGAGAAATGGGAGGGGAACACACAGAAATCACTGCAAGGTTTCTCTTAAGAAGATTTAACTTTGCATATATTTCATACTTTACACTAGCTGATCATTTCTTTCATGTGCTTTAACAACCAGACTTCTTCCCAGTTTACCAATCTCACTGACAAAAAGTCATGTTCATTAAATTATGTGCATGGATGTATTTATCCATTCATCACTGACTTCTGAGGATGGCAAGAATCTACAGATCTGTCAGCAAGTAAAGTCAAGTCTAAATTACAGACAGAAAAACTCAAACTTCTGTCAGCAACATGGGTAAAATTGAGAAAATGATTTATTTTGTGTAGATATGGAATTACATACCACTGTAATTAAAATTATCTGAATTTTTAATGGATCCAAGCCGGCATGTTAAGCTGTTTACTGCATGAATTACTATTCACACTTTCTCATCTATACTCTACTGCTGCTGTTTCACAATAAAAGCATTGTAATGGGAAATAACGAGATTTTTACTGTGAAGAAACTATGCAAAAATGAAAAGAATTGGTCACATAAGTTAGTACCAACTGCACGTCTGAATTTATTAATCAAACACTGATCAGGAAGAGGCATGATGAGCAGTTAAATGAAGAACTTTAACTGCAGACTGCAAACTCCTCCACAAAGTGAGCTTGTTTGGCTGTGCTGTAAACGGTGCATAAGTCACTCTTCTTTTTAAAGTAGTGTAGGTGCTCCCAGAATTAGACAAAGTATCAAAGTACGTTTGTTGCTTCCAAAAGTAATCCGTACTGTTGTCAGGACAACCCTGAATCAAAGTATTTCAATTTTATTATCAGCTGTCACGGGTAGTTACTTTTACTTTAAAGGAGAAGCTTTTGTTTTAAGTAGATAACATATGAGTGATTTATATATGGGTTTATATGGGTTGTTCCTTTGTAAATGCTCACAGTGTTACAGCGTTTTGATTAATGAGTGCCTACAGATAAAAACTGAGTAATTTCTTTATTCCAAAAAGCTTTCACTCCATTTTTCATCCCTGTAATGGTTGTACTCTTCTCAACCTAACCTATTTACTGTCTTTCCACAAACACTTTACAAACAACTCATCTTTGCCCCAATTTTCAACTTGCCTCCTCCTCGAAAAACTTCGAAATATTCCACTTTCCCTTTTTCGTACGCTCTGACTCGCATACTTATTGCTTCTTCAGAAACTTCAGCATTTTTTTTCCAGCTCCTACTTGTGCCTTTGGTGTGTTTTTATTCTATGCATTTCTCACTATTCCATCTGATTTTCTGTTGTGTGTGAAGTTTAAAGGCCTTAGCTCATCTGATTCCCTCTACCGCTTCAGCAGAATCCCCCCACCTGCACTTGTTGTGCCTCTTCTTCTCCAAAGCTTTCAAATGATCTAATCTGTCCTACTTTCTTTTCCCGCTAACCTCCTTTCACTTTCACATACTTCTGCATCATCTCCTGCTATTTTATGTCTTCCCTCATTCTCTCCAAGAACTCTCACATTTTTTTTCTCTTTCAGTATTATTTTGACTCTCTCTCATCAACCAAACCCAATCCTTTTTCCTACAAATCCCCCTATGCTAATTTCTTATCTTCCTCCCACATTGTTTTCTTTTAGGTTCTCTTGCTTCACCTCTTCCATTTCATTCTCCACCCAGAATTGAGCTTTCTTTGCTGAACATTTTCACAGATCCTATTTTATTTTCCTGTCTCTACAGAGCTTTTGACACATCGCCACAGTTCTCTCTCTCTCTCTCACTTCTCGTCTTCCTTCTCTCTGTGGTCATTAGCAGCTTTGCCAAAAGGCAAACAGAGTGTAGCAGCAATATGCGGTACATCAATGTCCTACTTAACTGGCCTGCTTTTAGATCCAAGTCCTTCTATCTAGGCCAGGGTCCAGTGCGAGGCTCAACAGGTCCTGCAGTGTTCCACTAGCTGAGAAAAAGCACCAACAGAAAGCCTGAGCTGTAAAATGTCTAACACTGTGTGGAACACATTGTTTCCATAGATGCTGGGTACTGCTGTTGGTTCGCTTTGAAAAGAAAAAAAATATTTAAAGTTTGCTTAATGTTAATGGAGCCATCTGAAAAATTTGAAAGTGACCAATATAATACAATTAACAGGCCGTGACCACTCTGACAGGCTTTAAGCTAAATGCCCATGTAAACATGAAATGAAATGCCAACAGTGCAGTTGTAGAATCCTTTTAGATGTGTCCTTGGTCCAACACAGCTGATTCAAATGGCTAAATGACCTCCTCAACATGTCTTGTAGTTCTCCAGAGGCCTGATAATGAACTAATCATTTGATTCAAGTGTGCTGACGCAGGGTGAGATCTAAAACCTGCAGGACACCTCCAGGACCTGCAGGACGGTCCTGGAGGCCTGGAGTTGCCCACCCCTGTGCTAAACATTAGGATTCTACAACTGCACTGTTGGCATTTCATTTCATGTTTACATGGGCATTTAGCTTAAAGCTGTCAGAGTGGTCATAGCCTGTTAATTGTATTATATTGGTCACTTTCAAATTTTTCAGATGGCACCATTAACATTAAGCAAACTTTAAATATTTTTTTCTTTTCAATATTTTTGGTCATCAGTCATCTTTTAAACCCACTAATCAGCAGTTCATTCAACACGCCACAAACAAACTCACAACAAAAGGAGAGAACACATTAAAACTGCAATGACTGCCAACCACAGAGCATAAAGCTGGCCTTCTGACTTCCTACAAGCAGAAATACAGCTTAAAAACAACCATGCAAGAGGAACTTGTCGGTGACATAGTTGGTCTAAAGATGCTATCACAGAGCACCTTGCTCTGAAACCAGTTATTCTCAGTGGCTTGTGTCATACTGTGATGCACCGAGCAAAACACAGAAATTGGGAGCTCTTGTGGATAAAGAGGACAAAGTTTGACAAGTGGCCCAGTTGAACTCGCATTGAACTCTGCACAGTGCACTTCACATCCTCTGAGGAAGTCCCATAATATATGCCACATTTTAGCATCATTTTTATTTGAATTTGAACCATAAGGTACCAACTGAATATCACGATGTATTCACCAACATTTAAAATTAGCATCTGATACCATGTTTCTCCATCCTGTGAATCATTTCGCCGCCATGTGGGCTGTCTCAACCCCGACCTTGAAATCTGCTACTGCCCTGAATCATCTCGACATCATCACACTTCCACCTGTCAGGATGAGCCTCGTCGCTAGGCTTGACCATGATGAGTCAGTTTGCGCAGGAAACTGCGTCACGTTTGACTGAGTTCCCCCATCCAGCTGTCTCCTGGGTAAAAAGCAGGCCTGCTAAGGGTGGCGAGAGAAGCTGGCTCATGGGATTAATGCCCAGAATGTGTCTGCAAATGTGAGGAAGGAGGAACGAAATCTCAGGAACGTGACACGTTTCCTGTTTGCTCCCGGATGCCATCTGCTTTTCTATCACTCACTTCCTTCTGTGTGTGTTGTGTTCTCACCCAGGCGGCTACCATGGCGCGGCATCACCATGAACGACCCCAGAGTGCCTCCGATGACGCTGTGTGGCCGGCGCAAGGGCGGCTTCTTGAAGGAACCGGTGTACTGGTGCAGAAAGGAGTGCATGCTGTGAGAGGTGGGTGGGCGGCCATTCCTCATGAAGGGCTCTGAAACACAACAAAGGCACTGTCAGGTTGTCTGATTTCACAACACCAAGATGCTCCACAGTGGAATCACAAATCCTCGGGTACACACACGAAGCACCAAAGAATATCACATCCCATCTCCTTCAACCTTTGAAATGTGTTGTTTATGTGACATGCATACTGTGCAGCAGAGGTTTGTTTGAACCACAGAATTTTGTTTAACATTTAAGTCGAGATCCAGACATTTTTAAAAATACCAACCTTCAGCCTCAATTACAAAGAGATGGGTAGAAATAAACATAAGACGACATCAAACATTCTCCAGAGTTATGTAATGCCCAGAGTGACAAACCTATGCTATGAGGAGAATAATACTGCAAATATACACACACACACAAATAAAGGCTGAGACTCCAGACTCCTAAATGGAGAGCAAACACTCTATGAGCATTTTGGTCCTTCTTAAGAAATCAAGTGACCAACTGATATAATTAGCTTTCTTATTGCTTCTCATCCTGCAAATGAACTCCAACTTGGTCTTAAGACTGCAGCTGGCGAGGGTATTTCTTGTTCAGAAGTGTGCCACGCAGCTAGATTAAAAGCTTCGTAGGCTATGTTGAGCTTCAAGTCAGAGTTTTCAGCATCATAAAAGTGGCTCTTTTGGTTTAAATTCAGCTGAAAGTGTCACATTTTTTTAAACAAACTCTTTCATTTACAGCATGTTTTAAATGGTAAATGGCCTGTATTTGTATAGTGCTTTACTAGTCCCTAAGGACCCCAAAGCGCTTCACACTTCAGTCATCCACCTATTCACACAGTGGTGATGGCAAGCTACATTGTAGCCACAGCTGCCCTGGGGCGCACTGACAGAGGCGAGGCTGCCGGACACTGGCGCCACCGGGCCCTCTGACCACCACCAGTAGGAAACGGGTGAAGTGTCTTGCCCAAGGACACAACGACCAAGACTGTTGGAGCCGGGGCTCGAACCGGCAACCTTCCGATTACAAGACGAACTGCCAACTCTTTGAGCCACGATCACCCATTGTTTTAAGTACAAATTTGATCATATTTTGGGCCAATAAGTCTTATATGTGCAAGATGTTAAGCTGCGCCTTGCTAAAACCACCGAACAAAGCACCACATTGTCACAAGAAAGTTGGGTTTTTTTATATTGCTGGAATTGTAGCAACAAAAGTGAGTTTAATTTCAACTTGATCTGCTGACATAATAAAAGGGATTTTCACATCACCTTTGTTAGACTGTGGGACAGTGATAATGTCTAAGTGAATCTAGTTTAAAGTTTCAGAAATCTAATGTCCAGCTGTCACCTTACAATTCAACAGCAGCAATTTAACTGGAACTGGAAGCTTTATTTTAGCGCTCTGTGCGAGATTAACCGTTTTCGGCAGCACTAATCTTTTGTCTTGTATACAACAGTGTTGTGCTTTACTGGGATTTTAGGCTTTGTCAAGCCAGCTAATGCAAAGAAAGCTTGGTTGTGTTGAACTGTATTTGCAGTGTCGCCTTCTGCTGCTGTCAAAAATGGAGGAGTCAAGAGTATGCCCCACTGCAGGACAGGACCAGATTGCCCCTGGGAAAGCGAATGAATGAATGATAATGACAATCACTTCGATGAGAACATGACCGGTTAGTCAGCCAGTGGGGAAATGAGACGGGAAGAGCTTGAGGCTTTCAAAATAAGATTAACAAAAAGGTCTATTGAGGTTTGCAGTCTACACCTAAATGATATATGTCAATACTCAAACTAATCACTGGTTCAATGCTGGAATAGGAATTACAATTAAACAGCAGTTTTGTTTTGTTTTTAAGTCTCTGCTAAACTACTGGAGCACTCTCCCTTTGGGAATTATTCACTGAGAATGCCTCAGCAACCACGAGAACAGTCTTTCCTGACCCAAACGGCATTGAGCAGATTCTCCAGTATCTCAAATTAATTTTCCAAGTCGACATAAAAGAATCATCATTAATTAAAAAAAAATAAAGAGAAAGAAACATCCAGCAGAAAACTGGGAAAAAAGTACTAATACTGAGGGAAAAAATGGACAAGTATATTTAAAAGCAGAACGTGGGGCTCTCTCACAACACATAAGTTTCCCATCCTCGAAGCAAACATTACACGCCACTGTTTCCCATACGGTCCTTTAACATAGACACAAAAACATCAGACACTGTTTCATTCTGTGCTTCATAAGACTGATGAGAACAGAAAGATGAAAGCACAAGATCCAACAGACTCAGGCAAAGTCCTTTAGTGCATCCTCGATCCCGTTTTAACTGTGAGCGGATGAACTGTGCTAATGCTTGAATCATGATGCTGTCACACTCAAACAAATTCTGAACTATGCACATAAATGAAGCGATAAGTGTTCTTTTATCCCGACAGCTGTCGATCACAAGCGGCAGCCATTTATGGTCATGTGTCCATCAACCCAAAGGTTGACTGGAGATGCGGTGTATCGGCTTCCAGCGGGCACCGTGTTATATGAGGGAAAAGCAGAGAAATGGGACTGGATTTCAGTGAATGAGCATTCACTATGGACTACGTTGTAATCCTCCTACGAGTTGCTGTGTGTAAGTGCTCTGCTCTTACTCCTCTTACATAACTCGGCAGAGAGGTACTTGGAGGAAGGCCTTTACAGCTGTTACTGACACACATGCTGAACTTTGTCTTCATCAGCTTCAGAGGTTTATAATTTAGATGTCCCCGAGAGATGTCGAGATAAAAAAAAAGCCCTGTTTCCTTCCAACTTTGACATATCAGCTGAAGGGCATGCACAAGTAAACACTGAGAAAAATCAGAACAGTAGAATTTTCTACGCTGGTGCACATCTGATGCTGGACTCGATACAGATGCTTTAATACTTTTCAGATTAAAATCTGACTTTTTGACTATTATCTTTTTAATTTTTTAAAGGAATTTTCACCCCTGTAAAATTAGTCATCCTCATTATTTACTGTAACTCACTGTAACTAAAATATATTTTTACCATTTTGTTCTTTTGTATCTCCACATTTCTATATGTTCATTTCTTCTGTAGACCACGATTTGTAAAAAGAAATGGTGAATACCGTTGTCCTTGGTGCCGCCATCTTCCATGGTCATTTGCTCGGCCAGTTCCGACAGAGACTCGTCGATGGTCTGACTGGGGCGGAGTGTTAATGACAGACGCTTCTTAATCCTCTTCATCTTTTCCATAACAGGGCAACGCACGGCCTGCAGGACACACAAAAAACAGAGTCTGCTTTAATTCAGCGGGAATGGACAAACATGCATCTACAAATGAATGCAACATTCAGAAGAGTGCTTTCATCTGTGCTGTTATTTTGTGCATTCTTGTGCGAAGATTTTGTGAGCGCCCTTACAGTCCAAAATATCTCCGCTCATGAATAACTCAAAGCTGCTTTTAATCCAATATTCATTCACTCTGCAAATGCTTCAACAGTACATGAATAAACCATGAACGAAGCATGAATAAAGGATGACCATCACGCACTCAAACACAGCTGTTTTCACTTACACACACGTTCACACATTCAAACGAGAAGAAATTAATGAGCGCTAATTGACAGAGTCAAATCGATTTGCCGTGATACACGTACACGCTGTGCACGGATGCAAGCGGGTGCCAGTGTTGTTCTAGACGAATATATTTGTGTTGACGCAGCAGTTGTTCAGGTCACAGGAAACACCTTGCTCAATCTGCCTGAAGCCAGACTGTGTTCATTGTGTCGCTGCGCTATCGCCTCGTAAATGTGCGCGTGTATACGAGTGTGAGTCTGTGTGCGTGCGCTTATGAGGCTGGTTGAGCAGAGGAAACGCAGTGAGGAAGCAGCGGCAGCAGAAATGCCCCGCCCAAGCTGCCTGACCCTCGGCACAAAACAAGCTGACCCCTGCCGTCACCATGCCTCTCTTCTGGTTTCTCTCTCAAGGTCGTTGGCTCCCTTCATACTCAGGAGACACCATCTGCCTGTCCACTCTCTGACACACACACGCATGCACGCACACACCTTCCCCAATTCACCATCCATGACAGCACACAATGAAAATGGCTTCTGTCAATATCAGCACATGTGACTGTAACCCACGCCAACACAAAACCATAATCTGTTTGCCGTTTTGTGTGGGAACCAGGCCTGAGAAAAAATATACAGACAGCACCATCCGAGACTGCAGTAATGTGTGATCAATAACTGCTGAGCATTAAAAACTATTTAATCTTGGGTATAACACTGATCTCACCACTGTCATTTTCCCAGCCCTCCTTGTTATCAGTAAATGCTAACCAACAATTAGTGGTGCCATTTGCACATCAGAGCAATAACAGACGTTTTACTACAGAACATGCAGGTTAATGGCTGGTGAAGGATTGGAGTCTATGTCAAATTATATTTTAATATTGTCAGTAATATTGTAAAATAATACATTTAGGAACAATAAAAGTATTATTTGTAGTAAGCAGCAGCTAAAATGTTAGACCTACAAAGCTCTCAAGTATTCACAGGTACAATCCATGCTTTCCTCTGACAAAAACACTTCGCTGGACACAGTTTTCTGTTTTATGCATGCTCTGAAAAGACTGAAATTGAAATCAAAGGAAGCAGACACTAGCACGACCATGAATGAAAGTAAAAAGTAAAGATTCTCACAATGAAGTGAAACTAAACAAGTGCCAAAATCTTGCATAACTTTTTCCTTTGTTCACTCATTTTGTTATATATTACTTTACTTTTTATTTACAAAATCAGTAAATTTATAGATTATAGTTTCCCAGACAGGCGGATTGGGCCATCAGCCGCAGTGATGAGGATGCTCCGCTGGCCCCTCGTGGTGAAGAGAGAGCTGAGCACAAAAATAAAGCTGTCAATATACCAGTCGAGCTACGTCCCAACCTTCACCTATAGTCACAAGCTTTTGGTAGTCACTGAAAGAACGAGATTACAGATACAAACAGTGAAAATGAGCTTTATCTGAAAGGCAGCCGGCCTCTTACTCAGGGACAGTAAAGAGTGCAGTCATTCGAGAGGAGCTCAAAGCAGAACCGCTACTCCTCCACACAGAAAGGAGCCAGTCGAGGTTATATCTCACGGCTGGCCTGGCCATGCCTCGGCATTCCCCTGGATAAGCTGGACAAGGTGGTCGAGGAGAGGGACATCTGGCCTTCTCTGCTTAGGCTGCTGCCCCCCTGCAACCCAGGCCAAGATATGCAGATACAAGGATGGACTGATTGGTGTGTGCATGGATGTTGTTTCTCAACATCCGCGTGTGTGTGTTTTGAGGTGTTGAACTTTAAAGTTAAATCTTTTAACGTGTGGTTAGCCTCCTTTTCAAGAGGAAGTGTGTCATGCTGGCCCTGGTGGCCCAATCAGCATGTGGATCTCATGACTACAAACACAGCACCCCCCCCCAAAAAAAAAACTAAAATCAGGCTGCCTTGAGAAAAAAAAAAAAAAAATCGATCGACTTAAGTACACTGAAAATCCAGCTAGTTAAAGAATATTTTTTTTCGATAAATAAAATGACTGCATTGGAAAACACTCTCACACAAATGCATTCTCTCCCTCCGACACACACATTCACAGTGTTATGAGATAAGCGCTCTTTGTCTCCCTTACAGAGAAGTGTAACAGAGCCGGGTTTTATCTCTGCAGCAAACCAAAACAAAGAGCCTCATGTGACGAGCGTG
>VUQR01035122.1:2145-19909 GCA_015108515.1 Hemichromis elongatus | reverse complement strand
ACTTTTTGCAGCACTAATTACTTTTTATCCCCCAGACTCCTAGAGTAGATCCTTGACAATACATTCAGCATGGCATTTGAAAAACGGGGCTATGTAATGGACTATCATCTTGGCATGGAGTGTAAGAGAGGAGCCAGGACTAGGCTCTGGCACAAAAGACAGACAGGCAGAAGCCAAGGTACTGCAGATAGGCAGGTAAGTAATTAAGAATGGTAAATACTTTTTTTTTTCATGCACAGCAACAGGACAGAAATCTCTGCCTGTGTAGAGTGCTTCAAAGCTACGAGCATGCACACAGTGGTTACAGTTGAGCATTCAGTTGTGCTAAGCTCAGAAAAGTTTAGCTTACACCAGAGTAACACAACATTGAAAAAAGGTCAGTAAAACAAAAAGCACAGAAACTATAAGGGCAAGGTGAGGGGGGGGAGGGGGCAGGGAGAGGGTCATCAGCCAGTACCGTCACTGAGCATTCCATGCAAAAAATACCATAGTCATTCATTTCCCGTAATTATGCAACAGATCCTGGCAATCTAGAGGGTTTCAGATTGAACCAAGAGTGAACAGTGCCACCTACAAACGCTGGATAGAGTCACCATTGGCACACCACAGTGTATGGCAGCAATGCAACATACAAATTTTTATCTTTCATTGATTTATTTTTTTAGTACAGTGATTGTCACTGATACAAGATGCAGCCTGCACAACAAACAGCTTATTTATTGTTTTGTAGGGTACATCATGAACAAACTGAAATATCAAAATGTCCAAATGCCCTTAAGACTATCACTGTCTGCAATCTTCACAACACTATTCAATGTGTTTATTTGCCAATCAGCCATTTTCAGGAAAGGTATCAAGCATCGAAGAACAGATATCTTATCACTCACACACTTGAATTATGCCAAAACATAATGTTCTGCTATGGAAAGAAAAAGAAACTAATACTGCTACTTACCAACTGATAAGAATGCTTTACTTTCTCTAGCACTTTTTCCCTCGCACTAAAATAAATAAAGACAGAGCTGAGGCTTTAACTATCTGAGAACTTATCAGATGTGTTTGCATGGGATTAATTTATCACTTACACAGACCAACCTGGCTCGTCCTTGTTCATATTAAGCTCACCTATGACTATCCATTGCTATGTGTCAATAGTCATGGCGACTTTCTAAATTTTGGCTGAATTAGTATAAAAAAAATACACCAAACAAACACCCAGCTAAAAAAGGACATAGCTGTTCACCCTTGGTTGTCTCCTTCCCATCTTGCCTGCACGTTCTGCTATTGGGCAATAGGGCACTCACCAGTACATAGTAGTAAGCATACAACGCTGCCAGATGGTGAACTACAAAAAACTTGTCGCCTATTGCCTTCCAATAATAAAATATCAGCAGCAAATCTGGAAAACAGAAGAAGAGGGCAAAGACAGACAACTCGTCATTGGTACAATCAAGGCAATCTAAGTGCATACAGAACTATTTGGAAACAGCAGCTGGCACAGTATGGTTGAAACACAAATGCGTCATCAAGCATCAAGGTTTATCACAAATTTCTTATGTGCATTTTCTTTTTCACTCACTTGAACAAAATGTATCTGGATAAACTGTGCATTTCTCTTACCCGATATGAGGTAGCCTGTTGTAATTGCGACGTTTGTCTTGACCAGTGTAGGATCTCCCCTATTGAAAAAAGGAGAAATTCCTTTACACTGTGTGTGACTTTTGTGTATCTTGTGGCAGAATCCATTTTATCAAGCATGAGTCTACATTAAAGAGTTTGTGTGTCTGTGTGTGTGTGCACACATGTTGGGTGCAGTACTGTGAGGCAGAATTCACACTTCAGCCTGTCACATTGAAAAAATGACAGGGGGGGGTTGTCATAGGTTAAATGTGCAACACCTTCAAAAAAACAGCAACAGCATGTCATTGAAAAGCAACTGCACAGGTTGAATGATGGGTAACTTTACTCAGGCCAGGGTCTCTAGTCACTATTTTCCCCTGCTGTAACTGCCGAGGTTAGTTCTGGTTTAGGCTACTTGTCAAGCTGTTGATTTTAGCATAGGACATGTACATAGGGTGTAATACATAACGCTAATAATTCCTTGTAATTTTTTAATGGTATCATTAACTTTTTAAACACAAAACAGAATTTCTAACTCATTTATTGTTTAGTGATTGTACATGTATAGTTACAAGTTATTTCAACATACCGCAGCTACCAATGTTTTACTTTTACAAGGAAAAAGAAGACCGTCCTTTCACAAACCTAACACTAGCTTAAGCTTAGGTAATACACAGACTTGGCTTTTAAAACTGAAGAGTAATTCCAGTGCAATAAAGAGAAGGGCTGGGTTACTCATAGTATAATTTGATGAAGACTCAGATAATTAAGTTTTACACATTTAGAACAAAGTCTACAGTAAGCAATTGCCTGATTAGCCAAATATTATAACTTAAAACAATTACATTTACTTTTTCAATTTGATATTGACACAAACCAGAAGTTGTCTCCCTTTCAAACCTCATCAGCATTTGAAAATTAAATTTAAAGCCTAAATTCAATCTTTAACTATACAAGGGGGACATTAATGCAAAAAAATATAACTTTCGTTATGAAATAAACCAAAACTTCTAAAATAGAATAGAATAATCCTTTAATTGTCCCAGAGGGGAAATTTGGTTGTAACAGCAACAAGAAAAACACATATATAGACAAGAAACATAAACGCCTATACAAACTTTTTTTAAGAAAGAAAAGGTTAATAAAATTAAGTTCAAAGCCAAAACTCTTACCAAACTGGATCTTCATTGACAGCATCATCAAAAAACAGAATGTAAAGACAGAATATTCCCACCAACAAGGCGTGAAACGTTGATACTGTCCTGAAATAAAAAGAAAGAAAAAACATACAGCCTTGATTACCTGCATGTCCCTGAAACGGGCAGACGATGACACAGTAATAGATATATATATAATATACTTTTTATTCAATTAAAGTGCCTTGAAGCTGGTGTGTACTTCAGACTGTGGATCAACTGACTGCCTGTCAGGACTGCACACAGATTCAGACCAATTAAACTAAGAGATTAAACACTGCTGAAGGGTCAGACAGAGCGGCGCACAGTACCATTCAATCACTCAAACAGTGAGACAGCCCACGGCTCTCAGCAGTCAGTCAGACAGACACTGACAGTAACACAGACCGTGACACTGCATAAATACATTACTGTGAAGTCATGGACTTCAGCAGGGATCCCTGAATCCCAGCCTGGATCCTTTCCAGTAATAATTCATTTTGATTTCCACTTTAAATCACGTAGCCATTCTGATTTCACAAGTGCTTTTATGGATAATGAACTCAGCAAAAAGCAGCGAACATGTAGGAGCGAATTTTATGGAAGCTGTGCCGGGCTGATCATTTGGAATACCATTCTAGTTAATCTCCACCATATTGCTGGAACCTTACACAATAGTTGTAGAGCAAACATCGCAAAACACACAATCAATTCTACATGTGAGTCTTTTCCGAGTGTAAATATGTGGGTTTAATGTTAGTAGACATGCTTGGAGCTAGAACAACCCACGCTCTTTTAATCAAAGAACAGCGTCACACTCCAAGCAGCCCAGTGGAAGTAAATAGTTATCACTAAGTGAGAGTAAGAGTTTGGTCACCTCGAGTTCCATTCCACCTTCTGCTTGTCGCTGAGGCCAAGGAAGCCAGGACTGATGCGCACAGACAACCAGGGGCTGACTCTGTGGAAGAGCCACTGGAAGGTGAAGAAGCTGGTCACCGAGATGATGAGAATGAGCTGGCTGAAAGGGTCCATGGCCGCCCAATCTTACTGCAAGAAGAGAGAGTGAAGAGTAATGGTTAGACAATATGAACAGTAAGCAAAGTTATTTTTTTTAAACAATGTGAACCTGAAAAAAAAACAAAAAAACAAATGCAGTGAGTATGGACCATTTAACACCATCACTTGACAGTCTCACATGATGTGACGCACCAAAAACATGGCAATTAAATACATCAAATCAAACCTGTCAGTAAGGCCCCCAGGTCTTTAAACAGAAAAGGTGGGTTAAAGCTTGAAGAACCATGTTTTGTCAACATCTACTCACCAATTCTCAACTGCAAGCCTCTTAAGTATAAGTAGTCATCCGTTCTACCTTTTCAAGTCTTCAGAACAGCACTGAAATCTGAATGATTAATGTGAATTTCTGAATGGCAGCACAATGTGTAACGACACAGGAACTACTTCAGGCGGAAGCAGAAACTTTGGCTGAAAGGCAAAAATATAGACTTCCTGTGTGCGCGCTGACATCAGACTCTGTGGTTTCTGCACATTGCTTAGCCCAACACACTTTCTTTTCCAGCAACTTCCACATCAAAGCTGTGCATCTATTGTAAAGCTGTTCAAATAAGCAATGACAGAGACTTGGAAATATACAGTTTACTTTCCATATGGAGGGCAGGGATAAGGAGTGATAAAAGCCATTTGCATACTTTTCAACTTTATGCTACAATATAGATACCATGCAAAGTGACACAACTTATCCGATCCATCAAAATTTCCCTCATCATTTCTAGCATCTTTTTCTGTGAGCTGCACATTGCGAAACAATTGCAACAAGATTACAGCATGGAAGCATTTGCACAACTAAAGGACACGCATGCATTTGCTTTTATTTTTCACATTAAAACTGAATCAATCAAGAACCTGGCATATTTTCAGAATCAATAGCGCTGTTTGAAATATAATCTTATCAATACTCGTTCCTAGCTAAGATGTTTATGATGAGTATCTAGAACTTCCTTTCCTGGACCTGTCTGGCCAGTTTGAACTCTGTAGATCGGATTGAAAATTATCCTTTGATGTTTTTTTATTTTATTTTAACCCCTCCAGCCTTGACAAATGCCTCTCCTCCAGCATCAACAACAGTGGCACGATTTCTGCAACTGGATCTATGAACCCATTAAGGATTTCATAATAGAACATGTGGTAATGGCTGCAACAAAACCGTAACAGTAGCTACAGATGGCCTGACGTGAAAGGACTGTATGCACTGACGAAAAACAGACAGCCTGTTGTTTATTCACAGATCAGCGAATAAAGGACAGGCTTGAAATCAAGTATTCAAAACACTCTGATAGATATAGTTGCTGCTGATTATTCTTTCCCTAAAGCTGGCCTCATTCTCTGGGAGATGAATCTGTGAATGTCACTGAATCACTCACACTCACATTATGAATAATCACCTCTACACAGAGAGAAAGCGGGACATGTCCAGAAGCAAGTGCTTTGTGTGGGATGTAGGTCTCAGAAGCAGTTTCATATACGGCATATTCATTCTCTAGCAATAACTGCAGAATAAAAGCATGTGGCTTAAACATTAAAGCTCTATGGAAGTGTTTCAAAGAGCAATGAAATGTTGCACTATATACTCATGGTGCCAGAAAACTGGAATTTTGATTGATAATATTTTTCGAAAAATTACAACAGATGATCAACATGATCACAATTCATCCACAAGGGGACACCGAGGACACTGTCGATGAAATATTTCTTAGCAATCTAAAGCCTAGCAGCTCACCAAGGTCAGTGTACCGGACGGATTGTGTGTCATGTGGATATGTGCAAACTTTGACCTGCTCGTAGGACTAAAGGGAAACTAAACGAATGACCAAAAAAAACTGTATCCATGAACTGTACCAGCAAGAGTGAGAACAACACATGATGCAAGCGATTCTTTAGTTGTGAGACAATTATATCAGCAGCCCTTCACATTAATATCATTTCCCTGCACTGTGCAGAAGAAAAATGTAAAGAAAGAAAATTTAAGGGTCACGCTGTATGTAATTAAATCCTACGACATCAATATATATCCACGTTTAAAATACATGCTGTTCTTTTTAAAGACATTAGTATAAAACATGAGTTACTTTAAAAAAAAAAAAAAGAATAGATTAAAATAATATATTTGGTTCCAAGACATTTCAAATCAGACTTAAAGCAATACTAAACTTGACAACACTACGCTGGCCATGGCACAGCTCTACAGTGCTTTGGCATAGGTTCAATAGAAGCCAAGGTATAGCTACAGCATGTGATGCAATTTTCCTCACGGGATCCCAGTGTGCTGCAACTTACCACTTTGCAAGTCCAACTGCTACTTCAGCATATGCTTCAAGGCCCCTTCAGCTCATATAGGTAACTACCCAAGCAGCCAACTCTTACGCCCTCCAGCAGCATGTTCTTGCCATCTTATCAAACCACACACAGGCTCTTTGTATTCTCGCCATCTCTTTCTCCATAAAAAGTGAAAAGCACATCAACCTTTTTTCAAAAGCCTCTGACATCATGTCACCTGCTTTATGGGGCCCAATCAGGAGGACTTCCAGGATTTAATGCTACTTTGACCCAGATAGCGCCAATGAAACATTACAACTCACCTACAACTTTTTTAAAGGGGAAGTTTACTCCCTTATTTCAGAAAGGTGGTCAGGGAATTCCAAAACAAGAACTTCACAGAAAAATGACACGTAACTCAAAAATCATACAGTCAGCTTACTTTAAACATAAAAAAATGAGTATGGTAAATGCAAACATGTTCTCAGCATAAATAATGTGCATTAACGAAGCTTGGCAATAGAGTAAAAGGCTGTTCAGGATCCTTGTAGTATCACAAGTAAGTGCCCTTAAGCTACTAGCATTTAGGATTTTATCATATCTCTGTTTCAATCAAGATTTAATGTTCTTAAAACAGAATCACCAAACAAGCACCGTCCCTTGAACCCACTAAATGTCAGTGAGTCCACACCACAGAACTGCTTTATATTAGATTTAAGGTATTTGCATAAGGCCAGTGCCAGCCGTTGGTAAGGAGCCAAGTCAGTTACATTTAAACGCATATTTACATCCCCCAAGCAACAAAACAGAGCATCTCCCAGCACGGGCACACAAAACACATATCTCAGTCCCAGGAGCTCTGGCCTTGGTGATTTTATACCTGCATTTGTTCCAGTGTCACGCCAAAGAAATGTTTGAGGGCAAACAGTGTGCTTCGCTAAAGCACTATAGTAAAAGAAAAATAAATCACAAATGAACTTAAAGGCCAAAACTAGAATTCTCTAATTTAGGTAGAAGGTAGAAAGACTTCTGTTACTAAAGGGACACTTGAAGAGCCAACATGGTGATAATGGCCCCAGAGATGTTTAAGTAGAGCTAATCCCTGTTCTTCCTACAGCGAGAGGATTGTTTTTTGTATACACATGCATGTTTGTGCCCTACCCATGTCACATCGGGTCTTGCCTCCAAGGACAAACACTACACATATAAATAAGAGTGAAGTAAAATGAATGCTGTGCAAATTAAGGACCAATAAAGCACCATTTTTTAAGCAATAAATGTTTCCTTTGCAATTACAGCAGATACAGTCACAGCACAACAAAAACACTGGTGTATTGATTATGTCGACTTGAGGTGCATATTCATGTTCAACACAACCAGCCTTTTATCAAATTAGCTTGACCGACAAAAACCCAATCAGAGATAACGGCTATCACAGTGCAGCTTATCAACTTTCTCTGTTAAACCGAGTTTTGTGCTTCAGGCTCTGCACACTTAGAGAAGGGCCTTCATGAGTTTCACACCTCATTTGACTGATTCTTATGGGTTTAGCCAATCAAAGATTGTATCAGCTGATAATGATGATGATGAAAAGCTACTTCTGGTTGCTCCCTTGCCACAAAGAGTCGCCACAGGGGGTGGGGCTTTGTTTTGATTTGGCTTTTTTACGCCGACTGCCCTTTCTGAAGCAACCTGGAAGGTGATTTGTGTCTCCAGCTGGAATTGAACAAACAACGATGCCCATTAATGGACTGTTGATAAAATGGTTATAAAAGATCTCCACTGACCGTTGAAAATATAACAGGGATACGCAACACTGTTGAAAATAAGATGAGAGATTAGTGCTGCAGAATTTCATTAATCTGGTGCTTTAGCCTACAGGGCAGTAAAATATATATTTTAATTTGAGTTCATCATTTTAATGCCGAGTGCGCTCTCAGTGCTGCTGTTTATTTCTAACATGACTCATGCACATTAAATCTCTGAAACTTTCAACTGCATACATATAAACATTAAGAGTTACTGACCCACAGCCTGACAGAGGAGACGTGGAAATTGATCTCCCAACAGACTAAAGCAAAGTTAAAATGATTTTACTCGGTGAGTAGTTATTCTTGGTTTGTCTTCTGTTTTCGAGTAGCTGCAATTCCAGGAGTGTAAAGGAGACTCAGCAACAGATTAGCAAAAAGTATATACATTTATACATTTTCTTCATCACCAGATTAATAAACCGGATGTTTACAGATTGGGCTTCAACCGGTGGTTTTAGTTCGACATATAAAACGCAAAAAAAAAAAGAAGCAGTTAAATGCGGCGTTTCCACCGGATTTTAAACCAAAACACTGACCAAAAACCTGTTCCGATTTGTTACCATGGTGACTTAGTCAAGTAGAAAGAGAAAACTCTGACTTTAAGCTTGACATAGCTCGATAACCCACTACGGGGAACCTCTGGAAATGTGGCTTGAATCAGTTTAAGCAAATTAAGCCTTCTGCAGCTCCAGAGCTGTTTGTTCCGTATTTAATGTCCTGTGCTTACAGCCGCTTGGATAGAAAACACCAAATCTGGGCCCGCCTTGAAACTGAGTCTTGCCTAGAATTTCTGGGAAATGAAAGACACAAAACCGGAACAGGTTTCTTCCTGGAACACGGCTGTGACAGTCCATATGTTCCTATAAGGACTGGTGTATGCGCTTGCGTAACACGGCTGGACCTCTTTTTTTTTTTAAGAGGAAAAAAAGCGACGAAACGATGGCACTATGAAAATAACCTATGTAGTGCTGCTTAGCCGCAGGATCGTCTGCTAATCATGCAACGGATGATCAAACCCCCCGAAGCAAAGATGCGTTTGACCAGATCTTCATTTCCTTTCAAACAAAGACGCGGGTATAAATAACAGCACTCACAAGGCCAGTTTACGCCGCACTGCCTGCATGCCTGGCCAGCTGCTGTAGCGTATGTTAGAGAAATGGCACTGGCCTAGCCGTGTCATCGTGCACAAGCCTCGTATTTGACAGCAGACAAAATCATGCCAAACGGACCTACCTTATGACGTTCATTAAGATATCTGGCGTCTCCCCTCTCTCTCAGCTCGTTATGGTTTCTGAAATCGCCTGCAGAACCGTAAGCGCTGAGCAAACGGTACAGCCATGTCGAATCATTTTTTTTTTTTAAATATAAACAGGACAGACCGCCTCCTGCTCCGCGCACACACTAGCTATTTGTGGGGGGTGCGAAGGGGCTGGAGCTCTGTGCCAGCATTTGCTGTGTTTACCAAGAATTCCCACCGACACAAAACGCGCATAATGCAGAGGTGCAGATCGTGCAGCTCGACGCTCGATTACAGAAATAATTGAGGGGGCGTCGAGCTGGTGTGCTACTTCTCTAACCAGCTCTCTCTCTCTCTCTCTCTCTCTCTCTCTCTGTCTCTCTCTATGGCTCTCCCTCGTTCCTATAGGGCTCAAATTGCAGCTGAATTCTTAAAGAAACACACATGCTCACTAACCACCACAGTAGCCTGTCCAGTAACGCTCGCTGGATCTATTTATAGCCAGGGTTCGTTGAACTGATCCAGAGAAGATAACCAGCAAAGCGAAACTGCAGGAATGGCCTGCTGGTGTTTACAGGCAGGAGAGCTTCCGTTTCCATTATTCTGAGCGTGCCATGGGAGTATTTGTCACAAGTTACTGCAGATTATAATCACAGCTGATAATTAGATAATGCACAACGGCAATTCATCAGCTTACTCAAGTCACTCGTGCCTGCAGATGGCAGCTATACGCCCATAAACAGAGGGGCCGATGATAGCTAAAATGGCCTGTGATTGCAAGGGTAAGCTGAACGAGGAAGTCTGGCTGTCTGTAGCCTAGAATCTAGATCACTGCGAACTGATTTGCAGATCAAACGATCTAAGGCAGGAATCTCAAGAGCTACTGTCCTGCAGCTTTTAGCTGCATCCCTGCCTCCAACACATTTGAATCAAGTGGTTGAATTACCTCTTCAGCATGCCATCAACTTTGGCAAAAGCCTAGTAACAAGCCATTCGTTTGATTCAGGTGTGTCGGAACAAGGATGCATCTGAAAGCTGCAGGACAGTAGCTCTCCTCTCGACCACTGGAGTTGGAGACACCTAGTCTCACTGTTATATGCTCTGCATCATTACACCAGATAAGAATTGGGATTTCAACATATCGTTTTGAACATACTGCTCTTAAACTCATCAGCCCTACTGAAAGGCATTTAACAGCCGATTAAGCAAAGGTTGACAGAGGTTTCTGGTTACAGCACGTTTAACAGGATTGTCAAGCATCTCTGTGTGGGTAGACAGCACAAATCCATCTCTAGTGTAAAGGTATTTCTGGTTTATATAGAGCTGCCATATCGGATCTCGTGGCTATGATAAACCCCCATTTGAATAACTTGATCAGGAACAGTTAGACACGTTACACAATGAATAA
Source organism: Hemichromis elongatus (assembly GCA_015108515.1). NCBI lineage: Eukaryota > Metazoa > Chordata > Actinopteri > Cichliformes > Cichlidae > Hemichromis > Hemichromis elongatus. Next base: position 9,325 of record VUQR01035122.1, on the reverse strand, counting down.
CCTGTCGAGCTTAGCTAGTAAAAGCTTTGTCTGTTCCGACAGCAGAAGCCTCACCGAGAAGGATTCCTTGGGTTTCACTTCTCAGGAATTCGGATAATCTGGCTGCCTATGACCGGGCTTTGTGTGGTGCACCTGCACGATGAGGACAGGTGTAACAACCACCTTCGGACCGATCACTCAAAGCTGCTCGGTCAGGACGTATAAATAGGGCACTACATCTACATCTACATCTGCATCTGGATACTGTTAGTTAAAAACATTTTAAGATTTTAGTGCAGGACTCAAAGAAGTGTGAGATAGTCTCACACATTTTTACCATCTTACAAACCGACTCATTTTACAGCCGCTCATGGGTAGGCTGTACAGTCGGTACAGTACACCTTAACCATTTATAGATAAGAATACACTCTGCATCCGGGCTGTCTGAGCTGAAATCACAAAGATATGATCATAGTCTATATGTGTAAAAGTTTTGCACTCAATAGATATTTACAGGTCATTGTTGCAACGAATGGCATGTCAATAATGTAGTCTGGTAAGGCCACGCCTCCTCATGCAGGTACATAGGGAAATGTTGTAGTTACGATTAGTTAAGGTTAAGAGAGGGGGAAAAAAAGTCCTTTGTGTTACTTCACACTGTTTTCCGCACAATGAATAAGAGCACATAAAGTTAATTCAAGCCTATGAAACCTTTTAAGCTGTTTTTATTTAATCTTTTTTGTTTATTTGTTTATTTTTAGGTATGGTCTATAGAGGGTTTGATCAGAAGTTGGTTATGATTAGTGTCTCTCTTTTTTCTCTTGCTAATTATTATTTTTATACAGGTAGGAAACTATGCGACCAGCATTCAATGCACAGAGAACCAAGGATAAAGTAAACAGATTTGCACAGACATTTTTTCGTCCCTTGTCTGCCTACATTTGGACAACACAGAAAGTCCTAAAACTTTGTCTCAGGGTTCAAATACAGTGTAGCATAGGGTGATGTTGCAAATTTATCTGAGGATGGTAACATTTTTATTTTTACTTTTGTCTTTCAACAGTTCATTAAAAAAAAGCTTAAAGCAAATGAATGGTGATTGACTATAGCGCTGCATGTTTTTAAGTTGAATTTGTAAGACCAAACTTGAATATTACATTTCAGATATTTTATTGCAGGAGTCTGCAATTCTAGTCCTCGAGAGCTACTGTCTCGTATTTTTTAGATGCATCCTTGTTCCAACACATTTGAATCAAATTAATAGCTTGTTACCAGCCTTTTGCCAAACTTGATGGCATGCTGAAGAGGTAATCCCTGCTCTATTGTATGTGTTGGTATTCTGGTATAAGATTATCATATATATATATATATATATATATATATATATATATATATGATAATCTTATACCAGAATACATATATATATATGATAATCTTATACCAGAATATATATATATATATATGCTTCAATTACCACTGGGGGTGTCTCCCATTTTGACCTTGGGACTTCCAGGCCATACTCGACACAGATGTTTCTGTATACTATGCCGGCCACTTAGTTATGGCGTTCCATCTTGCATCTTACACCCTGCAGTTATGTGCTGGATTGTCTCAGGGGCATCTTTACACAGCCTGCACCTGGGGTCTTGCCTGGTGGTAGACCCCAGCCTTTATGGATCTTGTGCTCAGGGCTTGGTCCTGTGCTGCCATGATTAGTGCCTCTGTGCTGTCTTTCAGTCCAGCTTTGTCCTGCCACTGGTAGGATTTCTGGATATCACCCACCTCCTCTATCTGCCGGTGGTACATACCGTGCAGTGGCCTCTCTTTCCATTATGGTTCCTCATCTTCCTCCTCTTTCTTGGGTTTATGCTCAGGTATTCACTGAGCACGTTGTCAATTGGGGCCATCGTCTTGATGTATTCGTAGATGTTTGTTGTCTCATCCTCGGCCGTGGTGCTGACACTCACCAGTCCCTGGCCTCCTTCCTTCCTTCCGCTTGGCGTACAGCCTCAGGATGCTGGACTTGGGATGAAACCCTCCATGCATGGTCAGGAGTTTCCTTGTCTTGATGTTAGTGGCTTTTATCTCCTCTTTTTGCTAGCTTATTTTGCCAGCAGGGTACCTGATCACGGGCAGGGAGTAGGTGTTGATAGCCCGGATCTTGTTCTTACCGTTCAGCTGACTCCCTCTGCAGGTACTTGGTGGATGCAGCTTTCCTAGCTAGCAGCCTCTTTGTGGTTCCCATCTAACCAATCAAACTGGTTTTTATTGCTTACTTTAAAAATAATTGTCTTTTTTTGCATGCAAAGAGTAAAGTGGATCAAAGCCAGATTCCTTGTTTGTCTGCACACACTTGGCTGAATAAAAATGATTCACATCCTTCTTATTTTAAAAAGCTTCTGCAATCATGCACACAACATTTAGTTTTTTGTTTGTTTGTTAATTTATTTAAAATATGTAAACAATATACAGGTACATTTAGTAAAGAAAATAAGAGAGAGAAAAAAACTATACAAAAAAAAGTCAATAATTTACAATTACCATTCTGAATCATTGTTGTTGTTTCTTAATCTCTATGCTCCTCGTGTGGTCATAAAGAAAGAAAGAAAGAAATCAAAAAAGGTGCATCAATACCGAATGTGAACATAGACAGAAAGTGTTCCATCAAGTTTGCGGCTGAGGCTTTCAGTCTACTAACGTTCACTTTCATCGGACCAGCCTTGCTCTTAATTATGTAACATGATTCATATAAAGCACCCTGCTGACATCTAAGTTTATATGCTGGTGTTTAATATATACATTTATTTGGCTTTTAATACCAGACTCAAGGAACTTACAAAAACTGCCATCAGAGAGAACACGGCATAAAACAGTCTTAAATCATTTTCTGTTTCTCTGACTCATTTTATAGCCGCATTGAATCACGGGTAAGCTATGGAAAACAACTAGAATCTTATTGGATCGATAGGCTGTTTATCCATCCCTCCATTTCCTCTCACTTACCCCGCTTATCCCATTTTTGGGAGTGTTATGTTCTGTTCTGTTATGTGAGTGTAACACACACAGCCACACACAGACAAACACACAAACATTTGTAGGCTACACATTTGTTGAAGTATGCAATATACATGAGTGGAACTGCCACAGTAAGCCACACCTCCTAATACAGGTCATGTCATGTATGCCAGGTAAATACAAAGTGACACTTTTCCCTCTTTTGCCTTATCTTATAGGAGGATTAAAGGAAAGGTTCTTTTTTGTCTATATTATGCCTATATTGCCAATGACAGATGCAACATATATCTTGAGGTTAATTCAGGCTGGTGGAGTAATGCAGGTGCACGCTTCACTGCTGGCTTTGGACCCCTGACCCCTTTTTAAAGAGAGACACTCCACAAAACAAAGGATTAAAAAAAATCGCTAACTCATTTACACATTTGAGTTGGAATTACTACATTGAATTACATGAAATGGGTAAGCTGCATAAAGCAATAAACCTAATGTGTATTCGTAAATATCTGTAAGAACAAAACCTGGATTATTGAATCGCATATTTCAAATGAAGTACCATAGACATAGTAGATTGTCTACTATACACTTGGTAGTGTGATCATCCAGCTGAAAAGGTTTTCTCTTATGTCTAGTTAATGTCCATCAGATTACATTTTGGGCAGGTTTGAACAGGTTTGACTGTGTCAGGTGAAACTCTTAAATACCTGCTTTCTAAATTCAACAGCACTGCTCCCTCTAGTGGTAGCAGGTTTTCCCAACTAGATTATACAGTATGACTTTCAATTTATGCAAATAGGACCATAGAAAAAATAATTTCTATATGCTAACTGTCGCAAAATTATTTTAAAAAAGACGTCAATTGGTGTATAAAGATAATTTTCAGAGAAGCTTTTGTATTGCTACTGTTAACACAATATAAAAAGTTAGTCAATACCGAAAGTGAGGGTAAGTTTAGAATGTTTAGGAAGTGCGCGTTTTGCTGAGTCCCCACTTTTATCGGACCAACTATCTTTAACAGCGGCGCAGATCTGTTATAAAAAGCGCCTCTTTGACGATTTTATACTCTTTCAAAGTCTGTCCTGTTCACACATTACATAGTGGGAAACGTGGTATAAAACCTGTAATGCACAAAATTGTTTGCCCTTTAGAAAAAAAAAAAGCTGGTCAATATCTGGTGGTATTGGTTGAAACTGTGAAGAACATTTTTGTGTGAAGGTTTGTTTGAGTTAGTACCACCTTCGGACCAACCAGTTCTACGACTGCTGGAAAAACGGCATAAATAGCACGCGCGCCACATACCCGGTTACATGATGGTGTTTACACCCAAGTCTTATTTGACTTTTAAACTTACAGTTACGTGATTTGTATAGCGATGTAGTGATGACACCATTGGGTCAAACAGTTTCACAAACTGTACAGTTTCTGAAAGCCATTTCCCACTCGCAATGAACCACGGGTAATCGGTGCAGAATAGACGTTGTTGATAGGCTGTGACGATCACATGCGTTACTTACACTGTCTGGGACCGTCTGTGTTGAATGTAGAGGCTACGTCCAAAGTTCACTCTGACGCCTCTGTCTTTCTAAATAGAGGGGCAGTAACAGCGTGTGTATATGTAAGCGTGTAAAACTGCAAACATTAAGATTAACAGCAAGATTATTTTGTCTATATCAGTCATTGTAGAAATTCATCTCATGTAAATAATAAAGAGGCGCACACTTTTGGACGTCACTAAATCTCCGTTTTCCTCGTCAGAACCTAAACGCAAAAACGGAGTTTTCAAAAATCTCCGATTTCAGACTGTGTGACAGTAACGATGGCTGCCACGTGGCGGCACTCGAACTCCTTGCTCCTAAACCTGGATCGATTTGGGAATTCAAATCAGCTTAAAGTCACATATAGTGGGTCCTTGAAGGTAAACTGACAGTTGACTGCAATAAAATAAGGTTATCTTAGTAAAAAGTATTATTACATTTCTGAGACTGATTGTAGCTATCATGCAATAAACGTAACTGTTAACTCTCCGGTATATTATCATTTTAGCCTGTCGCCAGTAAAAGGCTGATCAATACTGACAGTGGAGATGACCCACAAGGAGCGCTGGCATGAGTCGCTCCGTGAAGTACAAGGTGGCCCGGATGTGAATCGCAAACACGATCATGTGGTTGACCTTCACCTTCTGAACATCATAGAAATCCACAAGGAGAATCTCAAACGCGTAAACAAGATCGCGATTCATATCTGGCGCTACATGGTGATTCACGGAGCGAATTATGACAGCGATCTTTGCGGGTCTTCGGGCGTAAATGCCACATCCCACTGTCTTCGGACCAACCACGTGTTCCATGAGTGCCAGACTTATAAATAGGGCGCTGTTGTCACATACAGTTACATACGGGTTCGTGTATAAAGCGATGGCAAAGGAATTTGTATTTTAATACAGAAGATGAATAAATCACGTATACTGTATCACAAAGAACTTTCCAACAGACACTTTTACAAGCCTTGCGATCTGTGTGACTGATATCATGTCCGCATGGAATTATGGGTAACTTATCCAAATCAGCTAGAGCGTCGCCTCCACGTATATTTGTGTTCCGTCACACCTAGCCACGCCCCCTTCAGCCAGGTACGTGTTGCGCTAGGTGTACCTACAAAAAAAAAGTCAGTCCATTTTTAAGCAGATTGGTTTGTTAGACGTATCAGATACATCATTCTGCTATATGATAGTTGGCTATTTTTGTAATGCCATTAAATTACGAGATTTATTGCGTCAGGTGGATTAGGGGAGTGTGCTCTGGTTAGTGAGGCCTTGTATCTATAGGATGAACTGGAACAGGTATCCTGAGCTTGGTTTAGGCTGGTGGAATAAAGTAGGTGCATCCCTAATTCTGGGCTGGCTGTGTGGATTTCGCCTGTCTGTACTGTAACAGTAACATAGGACAAATGAGAGTGCAGACATGTATGATGTTTATTCCACGAGTTTCACATTTTAGTTGTTCTTACTATCTGTGATTCTTTATCCCAGAGATCTGTGGCAGGTACAGCACAGTTTGAAATATTGCTGGTGGAAACCTGTAAAAAGCTCCAGCTCCACCGTTCTCATACAAAGGAATACCTCAAGACATAAACAACACAAAATATTACATTTATTTATATGTTCTTTTTATTATTCATATGAAAATACAAAAGTAAGATACATGCATTGGTACTGGCATAAATACAATAAAATCAACATACTAATCAATTATATAAAAATACTGGATGAATTAAACACATGAAAGCTTCCTCTGTAACAAACCCATTAGTCTGGTAAAAATATGCTTGGCATATCGAAATAGACAATATTCTACTTATAAGATATTTCAAAGCAAAGAAACCAAATATACATTGTATCACATATGTATGAAGTTTGGTCAGCACATAAAAACACAGGAGGCAAGATTATAAATGCAGTAATCAGCAGACAGAAATATGCCAATGCAGCGTGGAGTATAACGCATAAAGCAGCATTAGTGATCATAGTGGAAGAGTCATTAAAAAAAAAAAACACATTAAATTAGTGGTAATAAATGCAATGTAATGAAATCTAGTGGACTAAGCAGCAGCACAGTAATCAGTCACTTTAGGACAAATAAATGTGTACCATAGATTTCGTCTGCTTGACATCTAACAATAAAACTTCATCCTACTGAAGTACAAAACCAGGACCACAATTCCACACTTGTGTACTTTTCACCACTTTGGCATTTTGTATCTAGATGCGTGTAGTGCTTTAAAAAATATAGATAAAATGTGGTTAAAAGGCACAAACAAAAATCTTTAGTAGATAATGGATCATACATGTCACAACCTCTAAAAAAATTAGCAAGCAAAATGTTCAAATACATTGGTGCTTTATTAACATGTTACCTACGCCGTCACTGTTGTAAACCTGGCATCTGCATCCATTCAGAGAAGGGCTGATTAGGTTGGCTTGTGCGAGTGTGGCTTGGAATATTAGTGTCATTTACCGTGTAAGTATAGCACCTTGGAGCTACACGAAAAGCCCATCGTAAATAGGCAATGTGTACACACACACGCGCACACAGAGCAGGCAATTCATCACGTGTGTATATATTCACACATGATCATATGATGCATGCACATCTACGCTCAGATTTCAGACCTGAGAAAGCCCCATTAATCA
>VUQR01035121.1:236084-249175 GCA_015108515.1 Hemichromis elongatus | reverse complement strand
CATGCCTCATGCCTCATTCACCCAGTCACACCCATTCTCATCTAAACTTAGTGCTGTCTAACCACATTCATACACATTCACACTTCGATGGACGCATCAGAGAGCAACATGGGGTTAGTATCGTGCCGAAGGATATTGGGCATGCAGACTGGAGGAGCCTGGGATCGAACCAGAAAAACTTGTACCTGTAGCTAGTGTGATGGCTCGTTTCACTATGACACCTTTAATATTCAGTATGGTATTAAAGGTGGAAAAGGAATATTTTTCACTCTGATGGGAAAATAACAATTTTATCAAGGTAAAAATATATGAATAAAACCACAGAAGCCTTGATCCTTTGTTAAAACAATTTGCAGTTACTATTTCAACATCATGTATATGACTATATAGGTGTAATACTAAACACATAGTACCGCTGAATGGGTGTTTTTGTGTAGTTATACTGAATGTGCATAAAAAAGACACTGACAAGGATGGAATCTTATATGACAGTATGTTTTATTACAAAAGCCAAAAGCAATACCACCATTTAAAACGCTTAAGGTATTAATTCTTTCCAACTACTTGTGGCAAGGACCATGTGATGGTTGTCCTTATTGGAGGCTGTAAGTCTGCTTCCTGTCTCGGAGTTCAAAGGTGACCCACAGTGAGCGTGGATCCTTCTTGTTTTTGCGCACGGTGATTTTTCCCTTAACCTCTTCCCCTAAAGAAAATATCAAAGAGAGCAAAGTATGAGTGTAAGAACACCTTTTTATATTGAAGTCACATTACCCCTCCTTCTTTTTGAAGGGGTGTGTCATCATTAACTCATCTGTGAGCTGAAGTCTACCCCTGATGGATAACCTTCCACAAGAAGTTGAACTTTGCACAAATTATAAAGGCTGTTATAATAAGAAACATTACAGTAAATCATCAGTTATAGTAATATAAATGAAAATAAATCAAACATAAACAGTTACAGCCAAAAAACACGTAAATGAAAAGTTAACAGAAGACAAGATTTTTCAGGTTAGTCTTAATACATTCTAGTCAGGTAGGATTACTAACAAAGGCAAATCTGGAATCTCTGAACCAAAACTGAGAGGAAAAAAAGAGCATTTTTGGTAAAAGAAGGAAAGCATTTCAGTATTTTCTACATCCTATCGTGTTAGCATACGACAAAGAAAAACCAAAGCTGCTTTCTTGTGCTTTTCATTTGTGCATATGAGGTATACATGCACCTATATGTGTGACATTTGCTCATATGCCCTACTGTTCCAAACAGGGTGTTTAAAAAGATGTGGGTGGATTTAGTTTTTATTCACCTTATAGAAAGTTCGGGGAAATAAAACTGGATATATCATGCACTGATAATAAATAAATAAATAAATAAATAAATCAAAAGACAGAAAACAATTAGACTGAAATCGATCTGTGTGTCCACAGTAAACCAGAAATGAGTAACTGCTCATAAAAAGAAGTGTTCCTAATGCCCTGCAGCAGTACAATGCTGCTGAGCTCAGGCCTTTGCAGTATGAGCTGAACGCACTGTCGCTTACAGAAATGATGATGTGTGTAAAGGCAATGTGGTTTAATGTATGTTAATAAGCAGGATTGTCTGTGAGGGTGCGTGTATGAATGCAGATGTGTCTCGATCTCCAGATGGCAGCGAGGAGGCAGTGCGTCTACAGTGCGATGCACGAGTGATCGGTGAGGCTGTGAGAAGGCGCTGCTGATTATGACGCGTAATCACTCTGATTAACTTCACGTTTGACTGCTGGAGGTAAATGAATGTTTACCCAAATGGCAAACAAGCATCCTCTCACGCTCTCTGTCTCCGGCACCGCCTCCTCTCCGCGTGCTCCACATAGCTGGAGGTTAGAGGGGGACGATGACAGAAAATGCTGACAGTGGAGCTTTCTCCAGCAAACTGTCCGCCATCGCTGCTGTCATGTCTTACTCGTTTCCATGCCAACAGTGCTGTCACAGAAACTGCTGCTGGTGCTGCGCTCTGGGCCTGTCACTTCGCTACAGAGAGGGCAAACAGCCGTGGCATTTCTCTGTGGGGGATTTTACAAAAGCAAAAACCATTGCGTGACAAATTGCAAGGAAACATAAGAATATTTCATATTTGGGAGTGGAAAGTGGTGTCAGTCCTATGTTGGGAGAGAACAGTGGTGGAAACTTTCTAGTTTACTATAACTTTATTACTGAGTCACTTTCAGATATAGTATTTAAAGACAAGTAACCAAACCAAAACACATGACTAGAAATCTTAGAGGAGAATATGGTTTGGCGCTGTCTTACTAAAATAAGCAAAGCAGTCACCTGAAGGCATTAATGCTGCTCCAAGACCTGCATTTACCATTCAGCATCAACACACCAGCATTCACAGATGTTAAAGTCTCCCATGCCACGTGCAATATACCACTGGAAAGGCTCTCTTTTTAACAGTGTCATATGTTTATATATTTAAATTGCCCACAGTTGTGAGTGCGAATGGTTGTCTGTCTCTCTGTGTTAGCCCTGCGCCAGGCTGGTGACCTCTCCAGGATGTACCTCCCCTCTTCCCCTATAGTAGCTGGGATAGGCTTCAGCCGCCCTGTGAATCTGACAAGCATAAGCTGAATAGAATGGATGAATAAACTGAATTGAGTTAAGGAACAAAAGTATCAGTATTACTCACACACAATTTCTTTATGCATTATGCATTTGTGACTACAGCAGTATTGCATTCATTGCCAGCAGTTCTCAGAAATGCTCCCGAACCTTGACAATTACTTCCAAAGAACCAATTCCTTTAGTAAAGCTGCTCCTTTGAGGACCCAAAGATCATTCAAGATTATTTTTTTCCACCAATCTACAGCTACTGACCTATCAACAAATAACCAAATTACTTTTCAGCAGCTTGCCCAGTCTTTTGTTGCCCCTGATCTGTGTTTTCGGTTTGTGAATGGCATAAAAAAGGGTTTACACAACATTACAACCTTTTTAAGCATTAAAGTTGTACTAGTAAGTTAGACAGTTATTATTAATCTCTGACTTTCTTCCGTAGTGTTTCTTTGTCCTGTTTTCTTTCCCTCAACCCCAACCGGTCGCTGCAGATGGCCGCCCCTCCCTGAGCCTGGTTCTGGGGTCATATGATTGCTGAAGTTTTCTTGGTTGTCTTTGTATTATTGAAGGGTCTTTACCTTTCAATATCAAGAACCTTGTGGCAATTGTTGTTGTGATTTGGTGGTATATAAATAAAATTGAATTGAATTACTACAATGGTTTATAACTTTTGTAATGCTCTTTCTTCATGCTATACATCCAGTATCATTTTTTATAACCAATAAAACTACACCAGAAGATTTCTACAGAAGCCAATACACAGAAATGCTGAAAAAACATATATATCCCATAGCAATAAACTGAAAGACAACATTCTGCCCCCTACTCCACCCACAACTTAATGAACTGCTTCAATGGTCGACAATATAGAAGCAAATAACCCAACTGTGAAGGAAAAGGTCACTGACACACATGCCTACTTTGTCTTTTCCCATGTCTCTACAAAGGGTGAAGTCTGGTCTCTGTGCATTTGACTTATAAAATGAGAGAATTTCGACAAGCAGAAGCTGAAAAAGAAAACCATTAGAAATCAGTCAATGATGATGGTCATTTAGCTATCAAACAAAATCTCTTTGCTTATCCTACTTTTTTAGGCACTGAATATACATAAGCCATGAGTGTCTAGAAGTCTGGGTTTTGCCTTACTGGTAGTCTTGTGACAGTAACTGTGTGTGGTGGTTTTGGGAGGCTGCAGTCAAACTTCACTTGGTAAGAGGTTGATAAAGGCCAGAGAAATAATTGCTTGACCTCTGGTAACCTTTGGTTAAAACAACACTGAACGAAAAATAAAAACGTCTTGTGACCAAAGACTCTTGCTCTCTAAGCTGCCCGTCTAATGTCAGCTGGGTATTGCAGCATACAAACAACCCATGACAGAGTGTCTTTTGAGTCACGGTGTTTGCAAGCAGCTCTGCTGTAATCAGTCAGTGCAAACTCCCAGTGGAAGAGGGCCTTGTGCTTTCAGTAAACTGGCCGTTCAGAACCTCGGAGAAAGAGTTAACCATGTGTGGAAATGAGTCGGGGAACGGCGCCGGGCTTTCACCGCGATGTCGTACATCACCGTGCCAGTATCATTAAGCACAACCAGTCCCACAGAAAGTGCCCCTGTCGGCCCAGTGCAGCGTTTCTCCATGAAATTACACCAGAGTTATATGTGATTCATTTAAAATGTTGTCATTCACATTTCACTTAGCACTATTGGTATCACCATCTCCCTCTAAAAAACTTTCTCTAAAAGTGTGAAGAAAGGAAATACAAGGAGAGGAGAGAAAGTTGCAGAGAGTATAAAGAGGGACGCACACACAGTTAATCAGCAACAAAAACCAGAGCTAAAAATACTTCATTTCAAGCTTCTGGGGATCCTTTCTGTCATCCTGATGTATATTTTTATACAAAAGGGCAAACCACAGCAGCTGACTTCACCTGACACTGCTGTGATGCTCATAGCTACATTTCACTCACAACTCTCTGGCATACTCCCTCTTGCTCCAATCTGCCTTCATTTAATCCTTTTCTGCTTCTCAGGTGTCGTTCAGCGCACAGCGAAGAGGCAGAGGTGCAGAGATGATGGATTGTATATCCCGAGCACCGATCTGCACACACAACTGGTCCATGTGTTGAATTACAACCCTGAAAAACTTTAAGCTTAGCTCGGCCGCTGCTGCTCGACAGCTCAAAGACCCCCAGAGTTCAAACAGGATAGAGGGGGAGGGTTGAGGAGGCAAAGAGGTGTTTAAACTGTGAGGCAGGGAGGGAGGGGTGAGTATATTTGAAAGAGCTACAGTTCCACTCAGGACAGAGGAGGTGAGTCATGAAAATGGGGGCAGGAATAAAGACCACCTGACTGACCAATGAAAGTCTTGATGATGACGCACGCCCATGTTTTAGCTGCTCTGACTAGCTCTGAACACGTAACCAGGGCACTGCCTCAGCCTCCAGGATCGAGGGACTTTCTTGCACCAAAAAAAAAAAGACAAAGAAGAAAATGTGACCTTTCTCCAGTGAACATTAAGCAGGTAAAACTGTGAAAAACAGACCCTCCTCTTTAATACTAGAGCTACACAAACACACCAGAGCATGACAAATGATTTTCTGTTTAATTTATTACACTGCCAGTCGGGAGGATTTGCAGCGATGTTTTGTTCCAGGCTGCTGCGTGCCTACTCTCTCTTGAGCAAGCGCCTCCCACAGAAGTGCGGCCTTAGAGTTAATTACTGCTGCACCTCGTACAAACACATCAAATAAGATTTGGTCCCCGCCACGATAAATCACCACAGCCTGAGCCAATATGAAACACAACCACTGGCTGTTTATGCTCAGCCCTCACTTTGGCCGATCAAAGCTGAAAGTGCTTCTCAGTCATAACCCAAGAGAGGAGGCCGTCGTGTGTGTGTGTGTAAGAGAGACTTTTATTATCTTCAAGGTGACTTTAGAAAGTTTTCTCCAACAGCCAGGGGGAAGTTTAGTACAGAACTATGCAAGAACACTTGTGCATTTCAGTGTGTAAAGAAGATCGTGTGTATATGGGTGTTGTAAAGTACACCATAGGAGCCTAGCAGGCAGCCGGTGAATGCTGTTAAAAACTCCATTTCTGGTTTACGGCCCCTGGAGGAGGCTGGAGACCGTTAGGGTGTTGGGGTAGAGCGAGCACATCAATAACCTGCTTCTCCCTTCATTTTATTCTTCCATTTAACTTTTCCTGCTTGCACTGCTCGGTTCAAGCATGAGACGCATGCACACACTGATGGATTTTTATGGACTTAATCTAACCAATTTGAGCTACAATCTTCTAGGCTGAAAAAGCCCAAGTTACAAACACATCTGTGTCTGTGCCTTGTTTAATGGTGCAACATGTCCCTACGCCTTGTAGTTAATGCAGGACTAGGTCAAGTAGGCACTGGTCAAAGAAGACCAGAGTGAGACAGAACAGGGAGGGAGGAAGGGAGGAATCAAATCTATGAACAAGATTAAGTCTACAAACTGAGGTCTAGTGGCCTCTACAGGCAGTCATACCTATTACACAATAAAAATAACCAGAACTCAGAAGTTTCTACAGGAAAGGTAAGATCCTATGAAGGATCACCAGAGCCAGAGCTGTTACATTTCTAATTGTTAATATTTTTCAAAAACTGCTGTCAGCTCGCAGATGTTACTGTTTGATTTTCACACATGCTCAGTGAACAGACTGGCCATTGGCGCATGAGGTGTTTTACATTTTTGGTGTTCACCAGTGTGCACAGGAGAATTGTTTATTGGAGGCCACGAAAACAGATTAATAAATCTTATTTATATAAAATCGGCTCTTTAGTTCCTTGAAAATTGGATAACTGACCGGAAAGACATTTTAGCGTGGTGTTAGTTACATTTATCTGTCTTAATTCTTACTATTAAGATTTTTTTAAGTTTCTTCTTGGAAAACTAACACATAAATCTACAAAAAGGCACACAGATTATAACAATAATAGTATACAAACAGAAAACAAAGTTCTCTCTTGTCATAAGCCTATAAAACAGCTTTGAGCAGCTCCTTAAATCTTTGAACTTGAAATAAACAGAATTCTGCCTCATTTATTTTTATTATTATTTAAGTTACCTGACACATATCTCAACAAATCTCCATACGGGTGTACAACTGCATTTAAGTGCTTTGAGAGTGTTGATAGCCTGTTCAAAAAACCCCAAAAAAACAGACCTGATTCTGATGATCGCCTGTTCATGATCATCTTGCTAGTCCAAGCTCGCTCTCTGGATGACCAGTTCTGATGAATTTCCCTTTGTGACCTGAGACGGACCTTAAACCTTATGTTTTTTCCCGTTCTTACTGTCATCATGTCTTTTTTTGGCATAAGGAGATTGGTGAGACAAAGCATTTGGGACTGTAAAGTCTAGCATTATGAATAATGGCACTGCTTCACATGGTAAAAATGATTTGTGTTGTTACACACCTTGCAGTGCATACTACAGGACAAAATCCTCTTCTCTTTAAAAAGCGAGCAGAGCATATCACCACAAACATTTCATACAAACTGTTAAGCACAGTGGAGGAGGGATGATGGTTTGCTCTTGTTTTTTAGCCACAGGATCTGGGTACCTTGGAGTGACTGAGCCTACCATGAACTTACCCTGTTTAAGAAATGTGTGAGTCTAATGTGAGGCCATCTGTCTGGCGGGCTACAGCCTTGCTGCAACAGGACTATGTTGCTATGCTCAGGACTATGATCCTGAGCATAGCAACAAAAATGGATGAAAAAGGAAAAACTAAATCAAGGTGGCACAGTTAAAATGCTGACTGTAACACGATTGAAATTATGTAATAGGTCCTTAAGAGAGCTGTGCATAAATTAATGACAACAAACATCAATTAAATGAGGCGTCAGACTTGCTCCACAACAATATGTTACAAAATCAAACAGAAATGTATAACTTTAAATTATTGTTGCTTAAGGTGATTCTACAGACTACTGAATCATGGGTTATCGTTTTTTGTATGTTTTTAACACTATTCTTTTTCACATGACCATATAATGCACTTTAATGTAAAAAAATGTGGTGCATAATGCTCCTTGGCATCATTGTGCAGCTTCCCAGTTCTGGAGTGTTTTGGCACACTATTTTTCTCTGCTCTGTCTGATGCATTTATCTTCCCTGGCATAATGCAAAGCACGTGATAGCATCTGAGCAGCATCAGAAGTTTTGACGTTCTTATCACCCTGGGTGCTGGCCTCGCAGGCTGAGCATGGCTACAAGCAGCTGGACATCAAGCGCCTCTGTCCCCACACGGGTCATTTATCACAGCAGACTAAGTCTGATATCTGGCCAGTGAGTGGACAGCCAGTCTCAAAGCTCATCCATTCCCACTTCAGTAGACATATCCATGATTCCCATTATGATAACACAGAGAGACAGAGTTTACAGCAGTAATAAATGTGAAATTATCCAGACATCATGTATTACAGTGGTGTGAGAAATTGTTTGGCCCCTGACTTCCCTTTCTTTTTTGTATGTTTGTCACATCTAAATGTTTTAGATCATCAAACAAATTTAAATACTAAACAAAGATAGCACAAGTAAACACAAAATGCAGTTTCTAAATGGTTTTTATTAATAAAGAGAAAAAATCCAAACCTACATGGCCCTGTGTGAAAAGGTGATTCCTCCATAAACCTACTAACTGGTTGGGCTACCTTTGGCAGCAACAACTGCAATCAAGTGTTGGCGATAACTGGCAATGAATCTTTTACAACCCTGCTGAGGAATTTAAAACTCATGTTTGCAGAATTGTTGTAATTCAGCCACGGTGAAAGGTTTTTAAGCATGAACCACCTTTTAAAGGTCGTGCCACAGCATCTCAATCGGAGTCAGGTCAGGACTTTGATGGTTTAAGAAAAACTAAATGGAGACTTTGGAATGGCCAAGTAAGTAAGAGTTGGACTTGCTAGTTAGTGTGTTTCATTTCATTGTCCTGCTGCAGAACTCAAATTTGCTTGAGGCCATGAACAGATGGCCAGACATTCTCCTTCATATTGTTTTCGTACACGGTTCCATTTACTACAGCAAGTCTTCCAGGTCCAGCAGCAAAACAGTCCCAAAGCATTACATGACCACCACCATATTTTTTGTTGGTATGACATTCCTTTTTTTGGAATGCTATGATGTGAAAAAAAATTCCAAAAGAGTATTTTCCCAAAAGTCTTAGGGATCATCACGATGTTTCCTGGCAAAAGTGAGACGGGCCATTACGCTCCATTTGCTCATCAGTGGTTTTCGTCTTGGAACATTGCCATGCAGGCCATTTTTGCCCAGTCTGTGTCATGAACACTGACCTTAATTGAGACAAGAGAGAATGTTTTTCTGGGGTATTTTATGACCCCTTGGATGAATTGTTGGTGTGCTCTTGGGGTAATTGTTGTCGGCCAGCCACCCTTGTGAAGGTTCCATGTTTTTGGCATTTGTGGATAATGGCTCTCACTGTGGTTCACTGGAGTCCCAAAGCTTTAGAAACAACTTTATAACCTTTTCCAGTCTAAGATATCTCAATTATTCTTATTCCTTTGCTCCTGAATTTCCTTGGATTACGGCATGTTGTCGGGCTTTTGAGGATCTTTTGGTCTACTTCACTTTGTCAGGCAGGTCCTACTTAAGTGATTTCTTGATTGAGGACAGGTGTGGCAGTAATCAGTCCTAGATGTGGCCAGAGAAATTGAACTCAGCTGTCCCAAGATGTGATACATCACACTTAGTTTATGTTATAATACACCTTGATTTAGAAACTGCATTTTGTGCTTACTTGTGTTATCTTTGTCTAGTATTTAAATTTGTTTGAAATATCTGAAACATTTTAGTGTGACAAACTTATAAAAAAAATAGGAAATTCGGCAGGGGGCAATGACTTTTTCACACCTCTGTATATAAACTGAATTACCGTGACGGAAACACAATTTCTGAAAGCAACACTAGCGGCAATAATTGTTTCTTTTACTATAGAGAAAAAGAACTGGCTGGTTGAGTTTGAGAATCAGTCTGAAAAGGAAAACGTGCTGGAACCTTCGAGCTCTTCAACCATTTCTAAGATAAAAAGACTTTTTAATACAGTGATCTGACTTTGTTTTTCTTTTCTTTTTTTCTTAACACGCAAACCTCCATGTGTTAAACTGAGGAAGGATGCCTTTACTGCCAACCACTGAAGACCCAGCTATGGACACACATGCTGCCTGCGCGTGTGTGATTGTGAGTTGCAACTTTCTCAAGAACTGCTCATCCAAGCAACATCAGTGAGTGACTCAAAAAAAAGAGTGTGTATGATTTATCTGAAGGATGAAATTTTGTTTTCATCAGCTCTCACTTTTTGAAACACCTCTTTAAACCTCGTTAATTAGGTAAGTGTAAGAGTTATGCGCTTACTGCTGATCATTGATAAAATAAATGGTGAAATAAATGTCCTCACGACAACAGACACACTGACACTTGTGTGCTTATATGAGGGTTTAGTAACTGATGGCATTTTATAAAGTGTGAGACCGACACCACAAGGGGCCTTTACATGAAAGCATAAATAGCTCTGAGTACCCTGCCTTGGGCATCTGCATGTGATTCTAATGGACATAGATAACATCATAAAACAAAATTTCTTCTAATAATGTTCTTTAGCATCAGTGTCCTCACAATGAACTGAAATCTGTAATATTTTTAAATTAATATAGCTATTAGATAAATCATTGTGTGATGTTGCTAGTGAACACAAGACGCAGGACAAGATGTTCAGTTCAGTTCGGTGGGGATTGTGCTTAAAGAAAGTTATTTCCATAAACAATCATACAAATATGATTCACTTCAAGCTCTATCAGTTAACCGTCTTTTAATGTGCTGATACAGCGATTCCACAGATATCTGGCTGGCCAGTTACAAAATGCCTGCCTTGTAACATATCATGATTCAGAGGCCTGCAGCTGGCTATCAGATGAAGTTTTACATGGTGCCTCTGATGGCTGAATGCGATTTATTTTGATCCCTTGCTGTCACTGTGTTTGACGGATAATGGGTGTCAACCAGCCTCGCTACATCTCCACCACAGACAGATTACTGACTGAAACAAGCTATGACACACCCCAAAGGGTCCAGAAGAGTGAAATGATATCATGAGAATTATAACACCCGAATATTAAATCACACCTGCTTATAAAATATTTAAATAAGAGTAAATAAAACTAAATTGAACTAAGTGGGCAGTAGCACTAAACGTTGCACAGTGTCGTAGAGTGTTTCACAGTGAAGTGTTCACTCACCGGCTTGGACAGACACAGGCTTCTCCAACAGGAAGACGGTCTGTTTCCAGTGTGTCTTCGTGACCCGAGGACCAGTGGAGAACATCACCTAGTACAATAATGTGGAGAGGGGAAAAAACATTAGCAAAGCATCCTAAAGTCTGTACTGAGTTTCTATAAAGGAGGATCACGTTGTCATTTTTTACTATTGTGCAAAAAAAACAAAACATTTGAATGGTTAAGGACTTTATCTATTTATCTATTTATAGGAGCAGATTCTTGTGAATGAAATTAGTATTAATGTCAAACTATTCCAAAAGAGGAAACCATCCTTTTTTTTTATTGCTGTCACTTATGCCACAGAAAGCAGAAAGAAAAGGTGAGGTAAGTTTCTGTCAAAGCTGACCAGCTCTTACAGCTCTTGGTCTCTGAATCATTTATAGCTCATGAAGCAAACAAATAAATCCATGTTACATTATACAAGATTTAAAAACAATGAGTGTTGTTATTTAGTGGATTATCAATGGAATGCAACTTGAATCTCAGGTAAAAGAGGAAGTGCAATCAGAAGGCATGTCTGTGCTGCTCACACAGCTTGGCATCGCCTGTTCCAACTGGCCGGCTCTGCTGGGTAAGTGCTTGTATCAGCAGTCGGCTAGGACGCCCGTCGATTGCCAGCGAATGCCTCAGGGAGGAGGAACACGCTAAAGCGTGAACATAATTGAGTTTCCGTTAAATGGCTCGGTCGCTGCTTACCTTGTTGCTGCAGCCTTTGTCGAAGAAAATGTCAAAGTAGCCCACAATTGCCTGCAATGAAATATGAGCGGTGTGTTAGAATGTGACAGTACAATAAACCCCTGGATTTGTTTGAGTACACTGCAACTGTGACATGCAGAGCTGAGAGAGCGAGTGCGCGCGAGGCTAGAGGCAGACCATGTCCCGAGATATTAATGAGCAATATAAGCCACATGATAAGCAACTGTGTTCAAGAACAAGACAGTAAAAACAAACTGGGAGAAAAAAAACTTGCTGTTCCAATATAAAACACTTATCTTTGCGTTTAAAGTGTTTCCTTAAAGGAGAACGCGTAATTCATCTTTATCATGTTATTCTTACAAGTATGTGTGAAAGGTGGGCAGAGCGATACAAATATCAATAGTATCGCTATTAAGGTTGGTATTGGTATCGGATTGATACTAGCATAATAAGATCGATACTTTGATCGATACTACCACTAAGTTTAGTGTGAAGCCAACTAAATTGCGTTAATTTTTGAAAAAATAAAAAATAAGCCTTGCAAAATGAAAAATGCCCAGAAGTTTTTGTGTTGACTGTCTATTTTATTTGTAGAACATTTAAACCACAGACATTGACGGAGAGATAGGCAGAGGGATATTTACATTCCAGGTCTCCAAACTTGGTGGTTATTAAAATGTGTTCAGAATTTAAAAACTGAATATGATTCATTTTATGAATCATGACACACTGCTCCCTCTATCTACAGGGCCAGTTTGCAGTATCGCATAGCGCTAGCGTGTGGCCTGTAGAGTCGCAGTAGCAATGCCGGCTAACATACAGTAGATATCAAAATGAGTTGTTCGGGAACTGCTTTCTATTTTCTCCAGACCCACAAAAACAACTTGCTTTCTCATTTAGGCTGAGTCAACAACACGTCCCCGTGTGCTCCCTCTCACCTCGCTTGAGACTTGTCACTGGACAAAAGAAACAAATTACCGTATGAGGCAACACTGGGGAAATTTTGCTGACAGTAACAAAAATATATACCTTAGATAGCTTGTTATTTGAAATTAGCAAAGGTGGCTATTTTGGTGGCAGTGCTGCAATGATGTGAAAATAAAAACAACTCAGAAGCCAGGAAAAAAAGAAAAGGAAAGGTTAAGGAAAACGACAGAAGCTTATTCCATACATTTGAATTTAAATCAACAATTCCACACAAGGAAAAGGGAAATCAGACATCTGAAAAGTCTCTGATCCAATCGTTATATTGAGAGAACTTGATGCAAATACCACAGATGTACCCAGTGTACAGCTTTTAACATGTTTTATAGTTGTGTAAATTCACTAAAAGCCAGCAAGGAAATGTGGTTTTTGCTCCAAAATATGCTCTGTAGCTCTGCAGTTCCATAAACACATCTGAATGAAAACCTAACTGAGGGAAAGTCCACTGCCTTTAGGTGACCCCCCCCCCCCCCCTTTCTTTCCTTTTTTTTTTCCCCC
>VUQR01035121.1:201977-227521 GCA_015108515.1 Hemichromis elongatus | reverse complement strand
CTAAAAAACAAACAAAAGGAAAAAAAAAAAAAAACACATCTATAAGTATTAGAGAAAAGAGGAAAGAGCATTCCTTCAGAGACGTATCCACAAAAGGTGTTCTTAGATATGAGACTACTTATGTCTTTATCTGCATATTCTCCGTATACCACTCTCCCACTAGCTCTACAGCTAAAAACTATTCTATCCTCAGGGTGCTGAGAGTAATGAAGTTTCCTTAGGAAGAACTTAAACAAGGATTAGACAGATCAATCACTACAGCATCACTACACACACACACACACACACAAACTATAAGGCCCTATCTCTCTATACAGCTAACTGCAGCTCTCGTTCTCTGTCGATGTTTTAACTGCCTGAGCCCTGAAAACTCTATTTCTCCCGTTTGTGTGTACAGGTATATTGCTGCAGAACATTTTTGCTCATTAGTGTCATCAAACAAAGACAAAAATTGAATATCTGATCTCTGATCACTGTAACAGAAATAAGGCAGAACAATAAAAAAGTCAAAGTTGTAAGCTTGATCAAAAATATCTGTGCAAAGTCACACAGGCCAGATAAAGGAGGCGTGTCAGATTTAATCATTGAGACAAATAAGTCACGATGGTATTATGGCTCTCTTCTTTATCATTTAAGACTATCACGTTTACAATTTTATACCAATGGATGGACATTACTTTTACTTTTAAATATCAGCCTTGCCACTGGATTTCCAAAGCAGCTACACAGAAGGTTGAAAGTTTACCTGTATGACTGTAGGTTCAGAGATGAGTGTGTCTGCTTTCAACACTTCCACCACAGCCTCTGGCACCACAGCCTTCTTCATGCATGCCATGTTAAAGCCATATACATCATCCCAGAATGCAATGCGGTCTTGATGCTTCTGTACATCTCCCACAGCTGCCAGGCTGATGTTACAAAGGTCTGGGTACACTGTGAGGAAGCGAAACAAACAAGACTGACAACAGTTGCTCATCCTTTAGCACATACATACTTTCTTTTCCTGCCCACTTTTTCATGCATCTGTTAATCTTCACTTTAAATCTCTTAAGCCTCTGATGTAAAATTGCTTAAGGATGATGAAAAGGGCTGGCAATAGAGAAACACTAAAAATGAGGACAACTACGACAGAGTTTAAATAAAATATTCTTTGTCGTTTTGATTTTTTTAATGTAACTATTGATCTTTGTTTACTCATCTTACACACTGCTTTACACAAGGCACAATCTCATAAATACTGAACTATGAAATATTATAATGGTTTAAGTTATTTATGGGTTCATTCAAAATACACAGCATACCATGGTGTACTACTTTAAAATCGAAAACACAACAGTAATTTGTATGAAGATCTGCATCCTTTTCAGTCAGTTGATTGTCTTCCTGTGATGGGTGGTGCATGACTTAGGAAAACCAAATCGCCTTTACTTTTGTAAGGGACGGTGCTGTGTACCCTATGAGGTGCAGCTGAATTGACCACTTGCACTTACAGTTGTAAGTGGAGTCCCAGGTATTTATAACATTTGGTATAAGGAAGCAAATAAATGGAAATTCACCAGATTCTTATCATGACTTCCACTTAGACCTTTCTGAGTATTCCCCAACCAGTTAGTGAGTGGTTGCTGGAATGATGGCAGTCACAAAGAGCAACACAGTGCTCTTTGGTTGTTAGCAAATTGCTGTGGTTGTCCAGAGTTCATGTGGAAGATAAAGACTTGCAAGCACTCCTAAACTACTCTTTGACCAGAAGTGAAAGTATGAAAAGTGCAATAGAAACCAGAAATGGAGACTATCTGCCTTCAAAGTAAAACCTGTAAAAGGTGTTGGCTACAGTGATACATGCAACTTTTACTTTGGAGGCCGACGTTCTCCATTTCTGGCCTCAGTTGCACTCCTGCTTGGCTAGTAGTTAACAAGTGTTTGTAGATAAGTCAGCATCTTCCAACTACAGACGACTGCCCTGTCTGCTTCAGTCACCTTTTTCAATCTCTATGTGTTTATTAACCTCTTTGTATTAAATATTAGTTATTATTAATCTCCGGCTCTCTTCCATAGCACGTCTTTGTCCTGTCTTCCTCCCCTAACCCCCCACCGGTCGCAGGAGATGCCCCCCCCCTTGATCCTGGTTCTACTGGAGGTTTTTTTTTCTGTTAAAGGGGAGTTTTTCCTTCCCACTGTCGCCAAAGAACTAGCCCATCGTGGGTTATATGATAATTAGGGATTTCTCTTTTTTCTTTGCATTATTATCTTTATCTTACGATATAAAGCCCCTTGAGGCAACTATTGTTGTGATTTGGTGGCATAAAAATAAAAATGAACTGAATTTCACCTAGTGATTTCCAGCAATGTCTACTTGACAACCAGTCCGGGAATAATCATTTTCCCTGGTAGCTGCCAGATAGTCACTGACCAGTCTGTGACCCTGGGGCCTAAGTTTAACACTTTCATAAAATGTATCATGTTATTTACTTAGGAGGCTATGAGATATATTTAAATCCATGGAGGACTATTAAAAAGCAACACTGGAGTAGTAAAAGTATAATAAATCAGCATTGTTTACAGATTTTAACATGTATTCTCAAATTTCAAATATTTATTTATTTTACCCATGAGGTAAAAAAAAAAACAAAAAACAGGATAAATCCCACAAAAGCATTTTAAACAGCCACACTCCCCTGCTCAGTTGGTAATGTATTTAAATTGAATTTAACTGTTGCTTTCTTTTTTCGAACAATACAATACACAGTCCAGTGAAACAAGAGCGCCAAACATCTGTATCACTGTCCACAGTTTTTGAAGGACACTGAATCGGTATCCTGAACACTTGGAAGGCTGCCCAGACAACAATGAGAGGATATTTTGGGATTTTTTTTTCTCCACACAAGAGATCATTAATCACAACTAAAGGAAAGGGTGGAAAAATCTGCTCCCACAAATGTCTCCTCTCAATGATGAGATATCCTTAATATTAGCAAATGTAATAACTCACAAACTATTCAACAAATTTAATCAGAGAACGCCTTAAGATCCTGGGGGTGTGGAGTTTTGCATCAATTTCATGAAGCTCCTTTAATGACTGTATCCATCACATGTGCACAAAACATTGGCCTGATTACCACTTTGTCCTACTTTCATTCTTCACACTTTACTTTAATAGTAAATGGCTAAAATGTTGATATCTAAGACAAAGCATGTGGCCAAAACCGTGGCTAGCCTCCACTCGTCAGAAATGCTTGCCACAAAAATGAAGAACCTAGTAGAAATTCACTCCACCTTTATCAATTTTAAAGCATAAAAGAAGTCAAGAGCTAATGCGTTATCTCCACTCAAACTGTGCTCACAGTTCTGTGGACAGAGCTCTCACAAGAAATATAGTGTGAATGAGTTAGCATTGTGCACTGAATAACTTCCCACCAACGTCTAAATATTATTGCTGTCCAACAAGAAACCGTGCATAGGAAGCATGACCAGCCGAAAAGACTGTCATTTGTAAGACTTGTGACACTCAGTCCAAGTTTTAATGAGTCAAGTTTCTCTACGGCACAAATTACTTTACAAAAGAAGAGAAAAAAAAATGAGTTAACTCATTTTCCCCTTCAAGCAGACACAAAGAGGGGAAAAAAAACAACAACTTCCTTCTGTCCATTATCCCTTTCATTACTTTAGGTGCTAATGAAAGTTCCACAGCATCAATAATAGTGTTACTCTGCCTGCACTCGCCTGCTCTCTCTCTCTCTCTCTCTCTCATTCAGCAGCAACACTGATAACTATGCTGTGTGATAAAGAATGAGGGAGAAAAAACTAAAATTGGTGTGATCCCAGACTACGACTGATTCATTACTTGTGGAAAAGCAGATTGAGAATTGTTATAGAAACAATAGGAAATGTTAGCTGTTTGAGGCAATTTAAGATTGTGGCATGACCCAAAAATATTAACAAAAAAAAATCACTGATAAAAATTTGTTGTTTTTTTTTTTATTCTTTTCTAATTTTTTAAAATAACCTCATGAAAAAACTCAGAAGATGTACACAAGAATTATACAACACTGTCTATCAAATGAACGATCCACATCACAAAATAAGCATTAAACATGAGCTAATGTCTTGTCATTGTATTTTCACAACTGAATACATTTCTTTGGATGACTAATACGCTTGGTGATTAAGTTAGAGCTGAGACGCTTGAAGCCATTGCTGCTCCTACTGTGAAGCAACATTAGCCAACACTGAGGCCTAGGGCCTGAACTACAGTTTAAAACACGTGAGGATATAAAACTACTCCTGCTACTAGTAATGCAAGTATCAGCCCCTGTGCCAAAGACATCAATAACAAGATAACTAAAAAACAAACAATGTTTAGTATCTAACTAGAGACCACCTTATCACTCAAGCCATGATGGACATACGTGCTTACATGACAACCATCGTCATACTCATACTTTGCTTTAATGCCAACTATACACCCTTAAAGAGTTTTTGGTACAGGATACCAGTACTCAAAGTTACATTTGAGGTAACCCCTGCTACAGTAGGTGTGTCCAGCACTAGACTTTGCCAAGGGGAGACACACGCACACTTACACACAACTGCACGCCCAAGGACACAACAAACGGTACACTAACATTATCTTCATGTCACTTATTTCTCCTCTGCAACAAACACAAAATGATTAAAAACTTAGTATGAGGAACAATCACAGTAAAAAATAACGTACCGGTACACCCTGTTTGAGTTGTAAGATTTTATATATCACGGCATAATAAAAAATAATCTGCTCCTTAACAGGACTTACAATTAGGTAAATACAAAACTTGAATTGCATCAAGTATTCTTTATTTCCTAATTTCTATATGGAGTACCAGTGAGGAGCTGCTAATCAAATGCACTTGATTAACTGATCGTGTGAGCAGCTCTTTGAAAGCAAAGTTTTAGCAGTTTGGATGGCTAAAGTATTCATGTATGTTTTAACACAATACTGAGGAAAGATGTAGTGCAATGATCTTAGAGAAGCAAATTTACAAACAATTTCAAGTCCATTGTTTTATAGTGAGAAAGATCATTCACAGGTGAAAAACATTCAAGATGAGTTCGTCTCTTCCCATGAGTGGACATCCCACCAAATTCTCCCCAAGGTCAAACTGAGCAATTCTTAGAGAAACTTCTCTAAGACACTTCTCTTCACTCGGAAAACTTCCTGGCAGCAGACCTTTGGTTTGCATCTGAACAAACCACAAAACGTCAGGAACAAATTCCTTTGAATGTGATCAAAGTGACTAAGTTTGGCCAATATGCACAGCGCCACACTTGGGGAAAACCAACACAAACACCTCATACCAACTAAAGCATGGTGGCGGAGGGCTGATTATTTGGGCTTGTTTGCAGGCCAAACTCTGAATCCATGTGTACTATCTGACATAACATAAAGAAATATAATAGCCACAGACGACTTTGATGAACTGGCTGACACTGATACGTGCACAGTAAATTCATGAACTTCACTGTATACAAAAGCACTCGAGTTAAGTGTGAAGCCATTTGTCTGACAGCTAAACTTGGCTGAAGCAGGGTCACACAACAATCACTCAATATATTGTGTTGCTGTTCATCTCAGGATGTAATTTTAGAATCTGTAAGAACAAGAATTTTTTTTTATTATGTCCTGATAGGGCTGTATGATATGAACAAAATCTCATATCCCAATATAAAACATTTCTCATCCCGATAACGATACATATCGCAAAAAGTCTGTTCTAACGTCTGAGTCTAAGGTTTATTTTTTTGCACCTGACGACTCTTTTTTGCTTTTTTTATCTGTAAACTCTCTCCGTACTCTTTCACGTGATTCTTGTGTAGGTAGCTGACGAGTTTTGTCGTGTTTGAGTCCGAGTCAGAAGATATTTATAGATATAAAATGATCACATTTTAATCATTTTTCCTGGCATATGTGTTTGTGTTCAGTCTCACATGACCTTCGACCCACCAGGCTATAAAAATGTGAGAATGGATAGTGACAGCTCAGTGATGGGTATCTCATGGCTTCTCATTATTAGCTGAAGCCTGCCTGTGACCCTGTGAGTGTCACTATACCTAATGGCCAACACATAGGATCGTAAACAATGGGCTTGTCACTTTATTTTACTCTGATTACTGAACTGAGTTAGGGCCAGGTGAGGGGAGAGGTGCTGATTGAGCAGAATCTGGACCGATGGTCTGAGAGAGACACTGAAAAAGAAATGAAGACTGAGAGATGAACATGTGAAAGAGGGGGTATTGTGGCATAGCTGAAAAAGAAACGTGCCGGAGGGTGGGGGTTACACGGGCGTCCCCAGATTCATGGCTTTGACATCTGCGTCCTTCTCGACTCACTGCTCGCAGCCCATTTCTCATGCCCCCTCCATGCCTACTCCCCCACCTCTCTCACCATCTCCCCCATTGGTTGGCTGTGAATGAGAGAAAGACGGTGTGGGAGGGAGCATGGGACAAAACAGATCCCTTTTCCCTGGACGCTGTGCTGCGCCAGGCAAGCAGGGACACATTTAAGGATGAAGGGGAGGTTAATGTAGTGGGGAGAATGAGGGAGCTGCTGTAACTCTCTTCTAATGTAGCTTAAACACACATACAGCAGCAGTGCTGCAGGGCTGGACTAATAACTCAGCTAAGACATGTGCACACACACTAAAAATCTTAAAACAAACTAACGTAGAGAAGTTGATCAATTTAAGGTGACACAACAACTTTACTATTGCCAAACACTTGTAAATTTAAAAGGTTAAGGTGCAGTCTAGCTGTACTTACACACAATATGTGTTCATTTGCACAAATACTGCCTTGGGGATGTTTACCACAGAGGGAAGGCTCCACTCATATTACTGTCACAGGTAACTAACTTCCTTTTAGTGTCTGGCACCCTGCATACCAAATTAGCCATTTATTAGCAATCTTCTGCTGACTTAATTTACAGTTATCAGGCAAAGAACCGTTAACCCGGCTTCATAAAGGCAGAAAGTCGACTAAATCATTAGCTCACAATCTTGTCCAGGCTGATCAGACTGTAGTTTATCAAATCAAACATATCCAAGAGAGCCAACAATGAAAAAAGAAGCTGGGATTACTTTTATAACACAAAAATAATTACCATCATTTGTCCCTCCTGGCATGTTTTATTATTCATTATTATTATATCTAAGCAATGAACTCCTAAAAACTCCTTTGGGAATAGTGAAGCCACAATGGGAGCAGGGACGAACATGTTGCTGGAATTACTTTATCAAAAGTAACATGCACCAACTTGATTGAGCTGTCTGTAGGTAAGTGTTGGAGATAATTACCTATGAGAAGTGCATTTACGGGAAAATAAAAGCCATTTAATCACACTGCTGTTACATGCAAGTAATCTAAATGCAATGAGGTTACCTCAGGTTAACTTTGGATTTTATATCCTGCTGATAACATTACAGACAGACACTCAAGTGTTCCACTACTTTAAGTCCATGTTGCTGTCAGATGTTTTTCTTGATTTTGAGTGTTTTCATTGGACATTCTGCAGTTCTGGTGGGGCGGTGGTTCAGTAGACGCAATGAAAGCAGCTCGTGTTGTGACCATAAGAGTTGAACCATGCATTATCTTGACCTTTAAGCTTCAAACCTCAACTTGTCTGATTTCTCTCACTAAAAGATCTGTCTCTATAAGTACTGTCATTCTGGCTGTCCCTCTGTGTGTGCATGTGTGTGTTTGTGTGAAATCTCGCTCTCATTTCCCCAAGAGCCACTGAAGGCAGTGCGGTGGAACCATCGCATTTGGCACATGTCATTAAATTTGGTCTGTGGCAGGGATGGGATGACCTGAGAGAGAGGTCTTTCCATGTGTGTTAAGCTGTAGTTTCTATTATAGGTTCCAATCATTTTGACCCAAATATCCTAAAAACACCTAAACAAAGTTGCTACTGAGGCAAAAATAGAAAGTTTGTAGGCCAAACTCTGAATCCATTTGAACTATCTGACATAACATAAATAAATATAATAGCCACTGATGACTTCCATGAACTGGCTGACACTGGCAGTAAATTTAAGCTGGCCTGTGAATTCTATTGACTCCCATTGGTCTCATCCTGAAACAGGAATTCCAAAGTTACACATAGACACTCAATTTTGAGAGGTTAGCATATTCGCATGCACTCCCATTTCTCTGAACATTTCTCAATGTAATCCTATCACTAGCCTAACAACTGGCTGTGATGTAACCATGCTTTCTGCTGCCTTGATCTTGTAGCGATGACACAACAAAAGATGTAACGTACCCGAGCCCCCGTCAGCCAAGTAGAGGTCTCTGGCATACAGGACAGAGTCCAACATGGATTCAAACAGCAAGAAGTAACCCTAGGAGGAGAGGAAATACACATCAATCTCCCAACATCTTAAAGTTAGAGTTAGGGGTTAATGAACAAAAAAAGAGGTTATAACTTGCTTCTTTAAGAGTTCAAAGCAGGGTTATTTATTTTTTTAATCTGACATGGCCATGACTGTGAATCAAGGGATATCTGCAACCCATCATCCATGGATTTGACCTCGGGTTGACCTTGTGTTCTGCTCCGATAGGTGGTACATTAACCGTGGTATTATTCCATTAATGCTGAAATAGATTTTTGTCCACATCTTGTTGGCTTTGACCTGAGTGGCAGATACTGCTGACAAATGGCCTTTTCTACCTTACTGCCAATCCAACCAAACGATCAACCAATCAGAAAAGCCTGGTCCCTTCAGTATGGTTTTTTTTTTCAGCATATGATTTGGGCGGGTTTAAACATATGGGGAGGTTACATCTCCATCTGGGATGTGGAGGCAGAGACAAATCAGTACATGCACATCCTGTAACTGATGATCCACGACAGTCTTTTCAAAGCTGTCAAAACATTGACTGACTTTCTCAGGAATAAAGACACTCATGAATGCTTTCAGATCTGTATTTTAGGCTCAACGTTTTAAGGCTTAAATGCCAGAGTTTGTCTTTTACCAAGTGCGATTGTGCTGTGATTTAACTTATGGGCAGTTTAATATTTTAGAAATGGTTTGCTAGAATTTCAATGAAGATTCCTCTACAGGTGAGACAGCTAATTTAATATGTAGTATGAACTCAATATGATGGAAAAATTTCAACAACAACAAAAAAAAAGCCTGACATATTTAAGAATCCGGTATCTACACTGCCTTCATTGGAGGGAAAGAGGGGCAAGGAGAGGTGAGGTCCAGGACAAAAGATAAAAAGTGAATCAGTTTGTAGGCATGTATGATTAAGGACAAAACAGAGGGGAAGAAGACAGAGTGATACTGGAATGCAGTGGCCAGCAGAATAGTAACACACTGAGATAAGAGCCTTATTATTCAAATAAAGACAATCTCTTGCTGGAGGGAGAAGAGGGGAAAAGACAAACAGGGAAACAGCTCTGATTTATAACTGTAACTCCAAAGTCGTCACCATCTCTGTCATGGGCCGACGCTGATAATGATGACAGCAATGAAACAGATATAACCGTCACATCCTCCACAAGGAGATAAAAGGAAACAATCTCTCTGTTTATCAACACTACACCAGTCTCAAACCAAAGTCAGGCCTGCGGATCGCCTGTTTGCTGACTGTTGTGGTCCAGTCAATGTCCTTAGCTGCAGAGCGAGTCGTTTTTAAACCCCCAGCACAGAGCACACTAGTCTCGTAATTTAGAGCCCAATTTCACGGGACACTGGTTCACTTGAAGGAAGGAGGACATAAGAGAGAGATGCCTGAAAGCAGTCACACCTTGTTTTTATCATCAACAATGCTCCAAAATTACTGACCCCCACACCAACACCACCGCCACCCTGCTGGCCACTCTGCATGTCCTTCCAACATCAACTACCACACCCCCCTAATTTATACATCTGCAATGTTATTCATCAAATAATTAAAAATACACTGGCCTATTTCAGTGTCAAGGATACACACAGGACAATAAGGCTTCAGTATTTAGGTTTGCCTGATTACCACTGACCACAAAAGTTAAAGCAAAAAGAAGCCATTAGTAAACATGTGATGAAAGTAATCCCAGGCTAAACGTAAGACAATAAAATTGTATTATGCAGCATATGATGGGCCATAACAAGTTTAAAGCCAGTCAGTGCAGATTATTCACTGCAATCTGCACACTAACTTGGCGTGTACCTTCCCATAGAAGTAACTACATGTCCCTGGTCTACTAAGTAAGGATAATGCCTCTTAATTGGCTTTTAATAGGCTGAAGCTTGCTCAAAAAGCCAGTGCAATAGCTAGCAATCTTGAAGTAAATGCTGTTTCTCTTGTTTTCACAGCTCTAACAATCACTGTATCGAGTCAACCAACTCTGAAAGATTCTCTGTCTTTCCTAGATTTTAGAGGTAACAGTTGGTCAGGATTTAATAGCTCCGAGATCAACATGATTCTCTCCGTTTGTGATGACTGAGCAATGTAGCCACACCAAGCACAATTGACAGCATTTCACTTCATTCTGGAAATAGTTTACTCTAGGTGTAGCACCTAGATTTACTCATTTTTGCCAAGTTCTAAATCATAACATATTGTCTGTATAATATGTATATAATATGACATGACTGGTTGCAGCAGATGGTTGCTGCTCCCTGAGCCTGGTTCTGTTGGAGGGTTCTTCCTACCCATTGTAGGGTCTTTGCCTTACACTATAAAGCGCCTTGAGGTAACCGATGACCAAGACTTATAAAATAGACTATATTCTTTATTCAATAACCAAAACTTAGCAAAAAAGTGTTTACAGTGGTCAAGTCAGAAAGCTGTTTTCTCATAGACTTCTATAGCAACGAGATTCTTTTTGTTACCACAGCTAACGCCATAAGATTGAATACAGGCTTAAGGTATGTCGTATTTGCTTAGTTTTATTTAAACCTGAATGCTACATCCACTATTTTAAACACACAAACGCAGATCAATTAATGCTACATTAAGTCCTAAAGAAACAGTCACACAGATGTTTCTTTAGCTGAACACAGTTAACTTGTTAGCCTAACCCCAGCCATACTGTCAACCATGCAAATAAATTTTGACTTTCAGTCATTCACTGGTGCTAGTGAATGACTGCTTCACAGCTCCTTCTGTATGAAGCTTTGGTTATTTTCTTAGATTTTCAGTTGGATTCAGGTCAGATTGGCTGGGCCATTCTAGCAGCCTTTTCTTTCTTTGAAACCAACTGAGTTTCCTCGGATGTGTGTTTAGGATCAAAAGTCCGCCCTCCTTTCATCTTTATCCTCCTGGTAGATGGCAGCAGATTTTTTTTTTAAAATCAAGAATGTCTCTGTGCTTTTTTCCAATCATTCTTTCCTCAATTAAATTATGCTGAAAAAGAGCCCCTCTCCATTATGTTCCCACCTCCAACTTTCACTGTTGGTGTGGTGTTTTGGGGTTGATATGCAGTGCCTTTTGACCCCTAAACATGGTGAGTATTATGGCATCCAGTTTTAGTCTCATTTGACCAGACTATAGTCTCCCAGTATTTCACAAGTTTGTCTGAATGTTCTTCCGTAAACTTTAAACATGTTTCAATATGCTTTTTCTTCAGCAATTCAGTTTTCAGCCTTGTTTCTGTAGCTGTCCACAAGTGATCCTTGGCTCCTGGACAACTCTTCTGATTATTCTTTCTACTCCACACAGGAACCTTCAGTAGTTTAGAAACTCTTCTAAAACCAGTGGCATTAATAAAGTTGCAAAGGTCATGAGAGAGCACATAAGGCGCTTCTTGTGTGACACCTTGGTAATGAGACACCTTTTTAATAGGCTATCAGATAGGACTAAACAAGTTGGTATTAATTTGCACTAGATGGCAGGATTGCTTTCTAATTACTGATAGATTTATGCTGATGTCATGACTTCCCATATATTTTTGCACTTCCATTTCTTCATGTGTTCAATACATTTTCCCTGTATCACATCTCATCATTACACATAACTTAAATATAATCTAATTTATGGATATCTATGGTTTGATTTCTTTGTGAGATGTTCATGTCAATAGCAACTTTAGCAATATATTCACTTAGAAAATGGTAACATGTTCTGTACTTATTTTACCAGCTGTATACACTGTCCCTGACAAGTTGGTTAATCAATACCAGTGATTAAAAATAAAGTGATTAGCCTTTTTTTAAATAGTTCCATGAAAAGTAAACCGAGAAAGACTTTATCTATCGCCTCTTCCATTTTTTTTACTTCACTTTATATGTATTGACTTGTGTTAAGAAAAACAAGATTAAATCTCACGACTAGAGTGACTTACTAACTTTTTTTATACCATTTCCACATATTGATCCACCTGTCTGAAGGGCTCAGTACCACAGACAGGCAAGCTAAGTGTGAGGAAACAGCTCCCTTGACTCCATTTCAGACAGCCAAGCTGTTTAGATACTCAACACTATAGTCACTGTGCATTTCCATAAAAGAGACTAATGAAAACCTAATGAGAATGGGCTGGAGCAGCTTATACCCATTAACTAAATTAGCATATAAAACACAATCGCCCTGAGTGGGTTAATATATACGCATCAATATATATATAAATATATCTCAGTACATATATATATATATATATATATACACACACACATATATGCACCAATGCATATGCATACAGGAAAAAATATGTATATCCTGGGTTTTTTTCTCTATATTTGTCAAGAATAGATTAGATATTTAATTTGGTTAGTGTCTATTAAGCATATGTATTACTCAGAAATTCTACAAAAAGAACTTTTCTAATAACTTTGCTTTCATGTATGTTCTTGGTGAAGACATATTAAAAACTTTGTATCTAATATCTACACATTTTTGTGCCTAGCAACCGAGTTGCTTTCAATAATTGCTAGCATGAGGAATTTTGGTACAAAATCTGCATCAGCAATTTACACTTTCCTCCGCTCATCAGTACCTCCTCTCTGCTTCTGCACTCACAACACGTTTTCCTCAATTACTGCAGATCATCACTGCTTCCAGTCCCAGGAGGGCCAAGGCAAAATAAAGGAGATGGTATGCATGAATGAATGCATGTGTGGGGGAATAGCTCCATGCTTCACTGAACTCTCAAGGCAGCCCCTCTACATCAATGAGCCTCTTCTGTACCTTCCAGGATTGGATGACACTGAATTAGCATCAACATATCACACACACAAATTCCTATAATAGATTTTTAGGGTGTTAATGCTTGTCGAGTATACAAAGTGCAGTATAATTTCCATTTAAAGGCATGCAAATGAGAGATGGAGATGGAAGATAGTATATTTGCAGCGCAGGTACAAGGTTATTAGAGGCTTTATTAGAGGTTGAAATCAATTAGGTTTTTAGATGGTGGTAAGAGATTCACACGACCAACAAAAACTGCTTCATTAAGTTTGCAAAAATATTTTAAAGTTCAGGGTTTTTAATGCATAATACAAGATTTTTAAATTCAGTTTTATAAGGTGCTAGCAGCTGCTGAGAAGAGAATCTTTATCATGTCAGCAGTATCTTTTAATATAATATAACATCAGATGTAATGCAAAAAACTAGGGGTGGTTTTCAATAATATTTTTCGATTAAAATCAATTTTAGCTTGAATAAAGCAATATCGAATCATTAAAATCCTGAATCGATTTTTATATATAAATGTATTTTGCCAGAAATGCCAGAATCTCAGGTTAAAGCTCTCAAAACGATTTCAACTACCACCAAACAGCTAAAACAGTAAATGAGAGAAGTTAAATAAATTTTGCACAAAGACATAAACACAAAGTATGGACCTGACGTATCAGAGTCATTGCGATTTCGGCTTCCTCACACAACACGGACACGCTGTCGGGGCCGAAAGCCGACAGCTCGCAGATTCTGATGCTTTGAGTCCGCTCTTTGTGTAAATGTCTTTTTGTACTAGATTGTAAAGCTGCCAGTTTCATCACTCTCCAACCAAAATCGATTGAACCAGCAGCAAAAGAAGATCAAAACTAAGCTTAAAATTTCGCTTCACATAAACGTCGTCATGAATTCCCTCTTATTTTTGCTGTTTTGCTTCCACCACGATAAAATCAATTTGTTTGCTTATTAACCATCAGTCTACAGTCGTGTACAGCGCTGTCGGACGCTGTTTTTGTTTTTTGTTTTTTTGACATCTGACAAAAAAACCTCATTTTTGCTGTTCATTACCGAAGAAATCTAAACTTTTCAAAATTATTGCAATTTGCAGAACACTTATCTGTGTCTCTAATCAAACCTCTGTAACTTTGCTCTGCTTCACTTCAGCAGCATCAGGTAGAGAATATTTTTAAGGTTTTCTGCAATAAAAAGTCAGGCCAGGAAAATCTCCTTCATGTTTTTCTGTTTTATGCTTAGTTACTTTGACACAAGGGCATCTGCTGTGATGCTTACACCTCTGATGAAGTCTCACAAGTGTCAGTACTGATAAATGATCAAAATTATAATATTATCAAACTGTAATATTTCTGACTGTATGAGGCAAAATTTGAATCGAATGGAATCGAAATCACGGATCGAATCGAATCGGGACCTTGTGTATTGGAACACTACAAAAAACATTAACATTACCGTATTTTCTGCACTATAAGGCGCACTTAAAATCCTTTAATTTTCTCAAAAATTGACAGTGCGCCTGTATGAATGTATGAATTCTGGTTGTGTTTACTGAACTCGAACCGATTTTATGTGATACACGGCACTCAAAAATCCTTTAAAAAAATGTTTTAGTATGACTTTGTTAAGCTACGAAGCCCCACTGCTTGATGGATAGTCAGAGCATCACGGCTACCGTAGTCAGGAGCCTCGTGGACGCTGAGTAATCTGGATCCAAATCTCCGTCTGCTTCAAGTCCCAAAGTCAAACGAGCACTGCGGCATCACTGAGAGTTTAAAACTGTCTAAATTCCTTCATGTTTAATAAAATGATAGTGTTGCTGCTTTACCAGGTGTAACAATTAAGTGTAACATCCAGGCATCCATGAAAACAGAATTTATTAAATTTAACAGAGTTAGAAGTTAGCAGGAAGTTAGCTCGCTAGTTTCCACGTACAGCTTTGCTATCACTTACAACATAAATGAAGACAGAAAACTAAACAGCAATGATATTTGTAGGGTTACTAAAGTTGGACTAACTGGTATATAATGATGCGCTATATGATCGCTAGTGACACAGCTATGTTAGCATAACACAAACACAGTGACACACACAGTGGATGAACGCTAACATTTTTCCACTCAATAAAAGTTAACGTGAGGGTTCCCAATGGTTAGGGACAAATTTGACTTATCTGACTGTTTTGTTGCGCTTAATGTGCCTTATAATCCGGTGCGCCTTATGGTCTGAAATATACGGTAATTTAAGACTATTTCAGATTGATCTAACAACTAATGAGCAAAACCAGTGTGTGTATCTATAACTATCTTAGAAATCTTGCAACTTTTGTTTTTTGCATACATCAGACAACTTAAAACAGTGTTGGTACTAAGGTTATGGTTTATATCCTTCTAATCTTTATTTTTTTAAAATAGTGAAAACTGTATCAAGTATCACAGACTTTCCCAGCTATTGTTACAGAGTTTGAAACTCTATGAGGACATAATTTATAGAAAGAAACCTAGTTGGTATATTTTTGCAGCAGGAAGCAGTAATTTCTGTGAGCATGTAGACATCCCCACAGCACCAATGGCCTGTTATATAACAAGGAGCAGAAGTTTTTAGTTTTACGGACAGCTGGCTGAAAAGCACCTGAAGTATTTGAAGCCTCTGTGGAAGTAAGCGTGGCCAATAAATCCTAATTAGAGCGCAGACACACCTGTGCCACTTACACTGTTGTGTGTGTCTGCTTGTTTGTGCGTGTGACTATTTTGCTGCTTCGCAGCCTTTCTGTGTGCCTATGTGTGTGTTGTGTTTTCGTGTGTGTGTGCCTGGGACTGACTGACAGACTGAAGGACAGGATGACTGATGACTACCACCCTTTTCTTGGGCAGGTGAGGCTCCCAGCACTGATAATGAGGGTAAAGAGGAAGAACTGCCTTTAATTTGACTTTAGCCTCACCCCACACAGTGATTCAGGCCTTAATACTGTTTCCCAAAATGTGGTCTTCTCATCTTTTAAGTCTCAATCACAGAAAAACACAATCTGACAAAATCAGATGCACTTATTGTTTGTAACCTGCACATAATGAGTAATCGCTCCCAGTCAGAGACTGTAAAGTCTATTTTGAACGTGTTCCTCATTTTCTAATATCAAGAGGAGACCTTTACATACCACATCTATGAAACCATATACCAGCGACTGTAAGAGCCATCACAGTAGGTTCTTGTGTGAAATGTGTTTAAAGGCAGAGTAAGAGAAAAAAAAACCTTAAATCATGGTCAAAAAGAGGCAAAAAATGTTCATTCAACATGGATCTAGACTGGACTAAACCTAATACAATAAAAAGAAGTTCATGACTTTCACAGTGTCGCATTTACAGGCAGACAAATGCAGATAATAAAATAGAGGTATCCTTGTTATGGTTTGTCACTAAAATGCAGGTTTAAATGCAAATTTTAGGACTTTTTAAGCAAGATTCAAATATTATATAAGAAAAGTTTGTTAAAGCCAACTCTCCTGTTTCCTTACAAGTCTGCATGTCTGTGCCATTAAACACTATCAATCACCATCTTTGATTGATCTCTGACTGACAATCTTCACTTAGCCTTAGAGAAACTCAGCTCTCCTGCTCCCCATCAGCTCACTGGTCTCTTATCTGCTCGGCACTGTTTGTTTTTTGGTTTGCTGACAAACACGACCGATCAATGCTCTGAGTTATGAAATGACAGTGGTGCTGCTGAAAGGCAGTCTCTCAAACACTGCCACAGTAGACAAGACACTCATTTGCCCCCTTCACCACCACCACCACCACTACAGATACACCACATTCATCACCCATCTCTGTCTATTAGCCCTGCAACCACTATCTGCTCGATAAACTCGAACAGCTGGACATAAGTGATATCAAACTTTGTTTCTCTTCAACCATAATTACTCGAACTTTAACTTCTTAGTAGCTTAGTAAAGCACTTTCATGAAAGAAGCTTTAGATAGAGAAAAAAAATAGATAAATCTTTTCTTTTAATGCAGAATTCATCATCACTTCGAAAAAATCCAGGTTAGGAAAAACTTGTTTTGAGGTTATTTAAATATGATAACCACAATACACTATTTTGCTCTACTAAGCCTGCATTTATAGGCCTATTTAGTCTACAAATTATAATTACAGCGTGACACAGAAACCTGCTACTCTGTTTTCAGTTCTCATCTTTTTATTCAACTTTTGTTAAATAAAAGCAACACATAATAGGAAAGAACAAAAAGCTTGCAGATTCTCTGCACTACATAAATGTTAGTTGCTAATCTATTCTTAGTTACCAAATTCCCTCCTGTGCATGTCTGCCTTTGCTTTGACCCAATTAGGCCACTCTCTGTAGTCCACCTCTGCGAGATCCTATTCTGCACTAATGTGTGTGTGTGTGTGTGTGTACTAAGTTGGGTCAGACAACACCAGTGGTAGGCATTAAGACCATGCCAGAACAGAGCATTGGCAAACAAAGAAACATCACAAAGATACAGACGTTGATGATGCTTGAAGAATCTACATTTTCAGTCCTATCCATTAATCTAACTGTATTTCAACATGTGGCCTTCATTTCTAAATAAGCGGCCTGGTCACATTTACAGAGAAGTTGAGACTTTAGCCTTATTACATCAAAAGTAGAAACACTGACAACTGACTTTAAACATAACACAAGCAGACAACATCCTAACTTGTCTTCTTGAGTTGCTCGACTCACTAAAGTCGTTCTGTCTCAGTCTCATGCTGCACAAAATGACCTCACTAAAAGCTCCAAAGCCAAGGTTTTTTAAAAGAACAGTTACACACTGTTAACCTTTTTTAAGCTGTTCATAGAACGACATCTCAACACCTTCAAGAGTATAAATAAACATTTGACTGCCTTTCATTGCCTTTAGTTGCCTGAGGCTTAAAAAAAATCTTTGAATCCTTTTTGTGTTCTTGAGCTCCTTCTCTACTCATTTCCCATTTCCCAAAACACAACCCTCTCTGGCTTTTCAATGGTGAATTCAATGTCAGATTAATAATAGACACCATCTGTCTACAATGTGACTACAATACATGACTGTAATCTGGGTTTTGATAAAATATCAGTTCAAATTCGATTGTTGCATCGCACTGTTATTAAGCTTCTGCAGTGTCACACAGCAGCAGGAAGCTTCCGCGAGCCTCATCGCAGTGAGAGTTGTGTGCATTTAAAAGCAGCACAAGAGTGGCGACTCCATTAATCAATCAAATTAACATCTCTGATATGAAGACAGACATCTATCTGCATCTATCAGCAAGTTACTTTACTTTGAAAGGTCTGATCTATTAGCTCAGTGTGTTCTCTCAAATTATCAATAACCATGAAAATATAGCAATGATGATAAAAACTGTAACTTGATTAACCGTCGAGGCATATACATGTGCAGTACTGATGAAGCCAGTGATGGCCTTTTAGGTCTTTATTTCACAGTAATAGCTGAAAACTGATGTTTGACTATGAAGTGAAGACAGGAGCTGTAGAAACCGATCACGTGAAGCTCTCTGATTGTAAATGTGAGGTGTGGCTTCACATCAGAGGTCAAAGAAAGAAATGTATGGGCAGCAAACATATGAGTTATATTGTCCAAAATATAACCAAAGACAAAGTGTACGTTTAAAGAGCAGCACAAAAAATGCATACACATTTTAATAAGAGTTAAATAAAAAATTAATTTTTTATCCTGCACTGAACAAATGCGATGCTGAATGCTAATGTAAAATTATTCAGCACTTTAACACATAGTGTGTTATATTTGGTACATGAGTTTCTACATCAGTGTGATTTTCCCCTCAAAAAACCTAATTCCCCAAAAATGCTACATGTAAATAACATGATACACAACGAATTTAGAAAATATTAATTTTATCGCATATTTTGAAAAACTAAACAAATAGTTTCATTTGGAAATTCAACAATATGTCTTTGAAAACCCTCTAACCATAACGGCAGTGTCATTTTTTTTTTTTTTGAAGATGTGAGTGAATAAAATAATTCAAATAAAAATACAGCCACCACATCTCCACACTCTCTCTTAGACATTAAGGCACAACCTGGATATAGGACCATTTACCCTAGCCACAGAGCCTACTTCCTTTGACAACTGTCATTTTTCCTTTTTATACAGGCAGATCGGAGGGCAGCTTCTGAAGTCCAAGCCACTCTGAGAAATGTCTGCCATCGCTGCCCTGATGAGAAGTGACTGGAGAATTCTTAGATTTATTAGCACTCTGTGAGCCAGTGTCATCAGAGATTACGCCCCCTATCCTTCACCGGTCCACTGGCACGTCAGCCACCGAATTTCAATTTCCCTGCTTAGAGGATAGGAAGGCTCTGCGTGGCGACCCCTGCTTGTGACCCTGGGGTTTCACTGTGGATAGAGAAGGTAGGGGGGGGGATATGGGCTGCTCATGAATTAGGTATGATTTCAGCGGTGCATTCAACTTTAGCTGTCCCGCGTGTATCGCCGAGAAGAATCTGTCTGATAAATGGCCATCACAGCGAAGGAAGACTGCTCCTCCAGGTAAGATATTCAGAGAAGCTCATGGTCGAATTTAGCCTGCCCCAACCATATTTAAAACATAAATCCATCCTGCTGCCACCTTGGATTCTGAAAGCTTATTAGCCTGTAAACACTCACTCAGAAATTTACCTCATATTATTAGTATATTATTGTAAGAGACGTGTTCAAAGAAATCCATTTGTTGGGTGGAAAATGAGTTTCTAACCTATGATGGGCCCCACAAATCTTAGAAACATGGTGTCTAAGCAGATACTTCCTCTGGATGGCATCACATTGGCCTCCAGTAACGCTGTAAGAAATCTTGGAGTAATTTTTTGCAGGATATGTTTATCAGTGCTCACATACGTAGGATGTGTAGAATTCAATAAATATGTAAGACTGCTTTCTTGCATTATTGCAATAGCATCCTGTCTCAGAGTGATGTTGGAAAACAGGTTCACACATCTATTACTCCATGGCTAGGCTTCTGTAATCCATTATTATCAGTTTATCCTAAAAACTGCCTGAAAAGCCTTCAGTTGATCCAAAATGCTGCAGCGAGTTTTACAGCTTACATGTACTTATATAGGTAAGAATTTAAGAGTAGGTCAAAACCAGGTGGCTAGCACCTCTCAAAGTGATACAGACCCAGCACAGTACTCCCTGCTTTCGCTTTCTGGTTTGCTAGGGTAGCTAGCCATTAAACTAGTGCATTTTCTCAAGACCTAAGGAAACTAAATTTGAAGACCAGCTGGTTACAAACTGTCACTTATGTATTTATGTGTGTGTAAACACATACTGACCATCCATTCTGAGATGATGATGTCAACCTTCTCTACAGGGAGCTTGATGTCTTCTATGCGACCTTTGATCAGCGTAATTTTATCCTCCAGCTGGTTAGACCTGTAGGAAACACAGACATATGTCTAATATTCATTTTAGATTAAATTAGATTAAAAAAAACTCAACGCTTTCCGCAGAATTCTGAACCTTCCCTAACAATAACCGACATCACGACATTAATGGTCTTAAAGGTTAAATCCTCATGAAATCAAGGGGGAAAGGGCTTTTTGGGGGAAAATCCCTTGCACAGCAAAAAAGAAAAAGAAAAAGAAAAAAGTTTTGATCTAAATTTTAAGTTTATACTGATCCTGACAAGTCAAAATATTTCCTACTGCTGCACCAATATAACTGGTAATAAATAAAATAAAAGCCAACGGTTACATGTTTGTAAGTGAGCACTTCTTCAACATGGCACCTAAAAAACAAGGCAAAGGTTGTTCCTAGTATTTTTTAAATTAAATTCAAAAAATGAGAAATATTCTGCCTATAATACTTTATAGGCACTGTTATATCCCCAAAATATTTCTATATTTCTATATTTCAAGTCATCTTTAATTAGCTTTGTAACAATTCTGAAACAGAGACCACAAACCGCATTACAAAGATCTGCAACATCATACTACAACTCCAGTTCCCTGTACTGTGATAGCTCTGCAGTGTAGTTAATGACAGGTTAAAGCACGCTAGTCTGGTGAAAACTGCAACGTGTAAAGTTTGCTCACTGGAACAATCTGTTCTCCCTGGTCTGGTTTGGATCAAATAAACCAAAAATATAGATATAAAAAGTGCCCTCAGGCATAGATCATATTGCCCTGAAGATTTGGACAGCTGCAAACACCACAAATATATAACTGTTACTATTATACAAGCTTCTAGACCCCGTGGAGGCACATTCCTTATATTAGCAATAAATCTGGAAGATGTTTTATCATTCTTGGTTAGACCCCACTGACCCCTTACATAATCACAGATGCAAAACCAATGGCACCAGCTAAAGTTAATAAAACTAGGGTCGACTATTTCCCTTTTATTGCGTAACATCAAAACTTGCGGTTGTCTGTACATGGGCATATTCGCTGTTCTATGTATTTCCAGCCTGTGGGCCGGCGATGTGTAAGGTTCAGGTAAAGCACTGTGAGATCAGTGCTGCTGTTTAAATGATCCTTCCTTTCAGACCAGCTAGTTTGGGCATCAATCTCTGTGAATATTCCATTATCATGACAGCTAATGTTACAGAGGACAGAACAATTACTCACAGCGGCCCAGAGTGCATTTCTGTAGCAGCGATCCTTATCTTGAACTGTCTCTCCCCTCTCAGCTGCTCTTCTACTGCTGCTATCACCTTCTTCCAGAATGCAACGGCCCCCACCTACACCCTACACCCCACCCGCCCACCACCACCCTTTCACGAGAAGGAAACACTGTAATCTCATTATTGGGGTAATTTAGAGGACAATGTCATGACTCTGGGGAGAGAGTCAGTGTCTGTGCAGCTTTGTTGGTAGGTGTGTGCATGCGCGTATGTGTGTAGCTGTAGCTGTTTTTGTGTGTTAGAGAGAAAGAGGTAGTGAGGAAAGGAAAAAGAGAAGTTTTTCATGACTGGAAACCTAGCATGTTTTTTAAAGAATAACACAGATCAAACTTGGCTAAAAAAAAACCCTGATTTAATTTCATTAATACTGCATTTCTGAGCAAAACACAGGCAAATACTGGCTAAAAAAACGATCTGTGTCTTCAGTTCATGCCGCCATTAATTTTGATCATTCAGCAAAAAACAGTGTCTCACATTTTTACGCTTTATTGTCAGAATAAATTATGTCCTATCAGCTAATCCATCAATTCCATCCATTTTTTAAAAAGTATTTAGACAGTATCTATTAAGGAAGTGACTGTGAAGGGAGGAAGTCACATCAAGCTTTTCATTTAAACTTTGGCAATGGAGTGGAAACAGGAGATGGATGCTCCTGCCCAACCAACAGGAGCCACTTTAATTACAATCCCCATATTAACATCAGGAGGAAGTGACGGACACACACAGAGGCCAGCTCTATGCGCACGTACACACACATGCACATAGAAATAAAATCACAACCCAAGCCTTCAGTGGTTTTCAAAAAACCCATGGGTGTTTTTTGCATGCGTTGCTGTATTTAAGTGTGTGTGCACATGTGTGGATGTGTAAAAAAAAAAAAAAAGGGTGGAGCGCTGGAGGATGTACAACATCTTTCTTTAGCTGAATCCTCACCGCTGGCAAACCTGCATTGCAGCCCGCATGCCAACACACACTCCAACAGCTATTCAGTGGGCTGTAAAATTAAAACGTCCTCTTCCCTTAGAAAACCCTGTTGTTTTGCTTATACGGCACTGTCTTACATAACGGAAATAATAGCTGTCATAATGGCCCCCAACTCAAAAAAGCATTTAGGAGGCAGGGGTATGATAGTGGCTGCAGGTAGACGGAGGGAGAGCAGAGGCTCTTGTTGAGGGAAATGGACTCCACTGTGGAGTATCAGCTGCTGAAACACATGAAACGCGTGGCACATGAAATTGGACCGAGGACTTTATTAAAAAGAAATCAACAGGGGGTTCATCTACATGTTCATCTGTGTGTCTGTGTGTGTTGGGGCGGTGTTGGGGGTGACTCTAGACTTTAGACTGGAGATATTGCAGAGGAGAGGGTGAACGAGCCAGACCGTAGGTGTAAATTATGTACATTATGGCCAGGCAGCTGACAGCAGCTCTAT
Source organism: Hemichromis elongatus (assembly GCA_015108515.1). Classification (NCBI taxonomy): domain Eukaryota; kingdom Metazoa; phylum Chordata; class Actinopteri; order Cichliformes; family Cichlidae; genus Hemichromis; species Hemichromis elongatus. The sequence goes on along the minus strand of VUQR01035121.1, from coordinate 204,259 downwards.
TGAAGTCAACCAGCTGAAACAAATAAAAGGTAGCTGGAGGTCACACAAACCTCCACTCTCACCGTCTTCTGCTGCACACAAAGGGGAGAAGATCTGCGTACTTTCTTGGTTCCAAAGGGGCCGATATGAGGGGAGGGTCACATGAACTGACAGGGGATTGTGAACAAATCTTTGTAATACTGGCTGACCATTTTCACTTAAGTTCTAAAAAATGAAATTCTTTACTGGTGTGAACACCGCAAAGGAAATTCTGCTGACGGAGAAGGTGGAGCTGAACAGAAACAGAGTGCACAGGAAGTGTCTCACCTGACTATGTCCATGGCCTGGTAGATGATTTCGGACTGATCCACCGCTATAACCTTTTTGGCCCCAGCTCGTGCAGCAAACATTGACAATATGCCAGTGCCACAGCCCACGTCAAGCACTACCTAAAGGATCAAATGGTGCGATGGAGGCACAGAGTCAGAATGAGAAATTACTCACAAACATGGAAAGTTCTTCACAGTCTAGAGGTTCGAAAACAAACGCTTATACAGGAGCATTTAACAGTGTTTAAAATGGATTTCTTCATAATTCTTGTGATGTCAATAGGCTGCTGACCCCAAAAGGTACTAAAATGAGAGCTGCCATATTTCACTGGCGAAGCCACTTCCAAGGAACTCATAAGTCAACGGTCTATGGCTCTGTAATACCTTAACACAAGACTCCTCACAACCACTTATTGGAATTCTAGGTTTTAACATTTAACCTCATCAAATATTCAATTTAATTCAATTCAGTTTTATTCATATGGAGCCAAACAGCAACAAAAGTCATCTCAAGGTGCTTTATTTTGTACAGTAAAGACGCTATAATAATACAGAGAACACCCCAGCAGTCAGACAACCCCCTATGAGCATATACCTGGCAAGAGTGGGAAGGAGAAACTCCCTTTTATCAGGAAAAAACCTCCAACAGAATCAGGCTCAGGGACTCAGCCATCTGCTGTGACCAGCAGGTGAGGGGAAGGCGACACAACATTAAACCAGGCAGTGGAAGAGAGCCAGAGATGAATAATAACTAATGATTTAAGTGTGAAAAGAGGCGAGAGACAAAGAAACAGTGCATCATGAGAATCCCTGAGCAGCTTAGGCCTATTTCAGTGTAACGAACTAAATGTTATATCAAAAAGGAACGTTTAAAGCCTAATCTTGAAAGTAGAGAAGGTGTCTGTCTCCTGAATTCAAACTGGCAGGTGCTTTCACAGAAGAGGGACCTGAGAGCTGAAGGCTCTGCCTCCCATTCTACCTTTAATACCTGAGAAACCAGAAATAAGCCAGAACTCTGAGACCAAGTGCTCTACTGTGGTGATATGGAACTATCAGGTCTCTGAAATACAGTAAGATGGGCCTGATTATTCAAGCATCTGTATGTGAGGAGAAGGATTTTTAATTTTGATTCTGGATTTAACAGGGAGCCTATAAAGAGAAGCCAGTAATATGCTGCTCTCTCTCTCTCTCTCTAGTCCCTGTCAGTACTCTCACCGCATCATTTTGGGTCAACTTAGGGGTTTTTCAGTTGACCCAATTTTAGTTGTCAGTTTTAGGACAACTACCCACCAGTTTTGGTCAGTGTGGTCAGAAGTGAGCTCACTTCAACCACATTTGACAGTGATGTCACACAGGCTATTTTATTGACAAACTAAAATTAGATGGGAACTGATTTTACAATAAATGGCTACTAGTAATCAAAAGATAATTAAACAAAGAAACAAAGGTTGGAGGTTGGGTGCTTTCTTTTGCTGATCTCTTGCTGTTACAACTTCAAAGACTGCATCAACATCTGGATTACTTAATGAATTCATGTTAAACATGTTCTAAAGAACTTGCTCAAACTGCTGTTTAAATCCTTAGTTTCTCTCAGTGGCTTTTTTTGCTTTTTGCATTTTTTTAATTACCTCCATTTGGGTTCCCATAGCTTTCACTTCATTTGTTCATGTTCGCCTCCAACTGAGTTAAATGACTGAGACATGGATGCAGCGACTACATGCCCCAAATATATAACACTGTGTGTCTCTGTGTCTCTATTTAAGGAAACTCCCTGGTTGCAATCCTGCTGTCTTTATGGGTTCACAGAGGGTCGCCAACATATTGCTAACACAACAGAACGCAACTCCTCGCTTGATCTGCAACAAGAATATCCTCCTGCTTTGTTCTGTTACCGGTTACTGTAGGAGGAGACGCCTCAACTCTCTGCCGACTGCTTCAGCCTGACAGGGATAATGTACGTTCCCATCAACCCCC
>VUQR01035121.1:169226-201957 GCA_015108515.1 Hemichromis elongatus | reverse complement strand
GCCTCATCACAGCACTAACCAGCAGCGACCCATATAATGGATGGTCATGATACAGGCCACTGCTTCCCACAGCTAAAAGCAATGGAAAAGAGACGAATTGGGGGGGGGTAGTTGTCAGGGTTTGTGCGGGGGGGGGCTATGGGGCTGGTGGTGGATTGTGTGTGTCTGTTATCAGGACTGTGCAGTCCATATTTAGACATGCTAATAAAGCCGTGATGTGTTTTAAATCGGACACTGCGGCGCATTATTATTGTCTTTTTCTGGAAATTGCACATTCCTGCTAACAGGCCTCAGTGAACATTAAACTGGTTAACTCACACATGTAAACACACATTAATGTGTACACACGCAATTTCATTTGCTTGGATGACTCACCTTATCTCTGAACACTTCAGGGTTGCTGTACATGAAGTCTCGGTAACTCTCCGTGCGTACTTTATCCTGTGGACAGAATATTAAAAATAAGCACAAAACAAACACACAGCTGCTCTTGAATTACAGGAAGGATTATTTTTGACCTACAGCCATGTTTATGTTCTAATAAAGCTTTGAATTCAAGATTGTTTACAAAGCTAAAAAATAAGTAAATCTAGGTGAGTAAAGCTTTTTCGTATATGGTTATATAAGAGCAGGTCACAACAGACTCTGTTGGTTTCCTGAACATTTATGAGCAAAACGCTGGGATAATCACAACTGGAAGGACTCTGGAGGTCAGGTTAGGACTCGCCGATTAACCTGCCAATCATATCTGCCCACAAATCATATATAAACGAAGACTATAGACAGAACTCGGCTTAATACAGTTAGATCAGATATGAATCTAAACTTTTGCTTTTGAAAAATCTTTACAACAAACGGCTTTTAGAACCTTCAGTACATAGAGATTGGCAGAAGTTAAGAGCACCAATATATCCTCTTGCTTTTTCCTGTTTGCATTAGCAAAGCTAATAGTAACTCTGAAGCAGTGTTGATGTCATTGGCCAATAATTTTCTTCTCTTCTGTTTTGTTTCCTGAAGAAATCAAGACAATAACTAAATAAAAACTAATGCATGAGGACAAAAACTATGATGAAATGTGTTGTCACTTTTATCAACAAATGAAAACAAGATGAAAATGTTCTGGAGAGCTGACATCCAATCAGATCTAATTAAGTTGTGTAGAAAGGCAGGACGAGTTTGGAAGTGATCCAATCAGAAGTAATCGCCTTGTGCAATAATGTCAAACGCACACATTTGAACTGCACCTGGAAAACTGTACAACTAGCTTCCATCCTCCCCGTTTCTCATGAGAACAATATGGTGTTGGCTTTTGTGCAGCCATTTCCCTCATGGCCGGGTTTCAAAAATTTCTTTTACGATTTTGGTGAAGAAGTCGCTCTCGTGACGTGCCGAGTGACATCATTGACCAGCCAATGTAGCCTAACGGAAAACCCTAAAAACAGAGTCAAGTTGACCCAGGCCAAGTAGGTACTAATGGAAAAGGATTAAAAACATCCCAATCAACACAACAAAGTTAGCATTTCATTTCTGATTACGTTTAGATATTTAAGATAGATTTAAGATAATGTCTTTAATGAAAACACTACAACGGTCAAAAAAAACCCAGACTCAAATGTAGTGAAACAGAGTAAAGCAGGATAACTTTAAAATAACAAATCTGATTGTTATGATCTTAAAATATATTTTTAAAACAGGTTCATATTGTTTGTGACCAAAAGTTGTTAAAAGTTGTTTTAAAAATTAAACTCTGACACTCATGAAACATGTCACTCTTATTTACATGACTTCTCTTGCTCTCCGTCTCTCTTACACACTCTCACACACACACAGAGACACTGCGTCATAGGTAATTCACTTCATGCCAACCCATGAAACATTCTACTGCAAAGCCCCCCCCACCACGTGCTCATGGCCCCTCCTGACGCTTTGATGGACTTTAGAGCTTGACGCAAAAACATGACGCAAAACTTAACCGTGCTTAGCACCAATCAGGACAGCCAAAAGGATATGTAAGCACTGCGGTAAGTAGAACAGGACTTGAGGAGAGGGAGAACACACACACATAGACATGCAGACAAAGACACACACACACATACACACACAGAGCTTGCTTTCAGGTTTCAGTGCTTCAAGAGTGTAAAAATTAATTTGCACACTTAAAGCTCCGCTATGCAGATGCATGAGCGCTGCTTCACATGAGAGATCAGCACGTACTGCTGATTTGTCACTTTGGAGCGCGTCTCGTCCTCAGTATTAATTCATACATGAAGATGATTGTTTTCATTTATAAGCTACATGAAAATCTTTTAGCCAAGATGCACGCCAATGAACCCGCCTTCACTTCTGTGCCCAGGGGAAATTATTCACAAGACTGCATAGAGACCTGCAGGCCTGGTTAGTGTGTGTGTGTGTGTGTGTGTGTGTGTGTTTACACAACTCAGACCTTCAGCATCTCCTCGTGGATGCTGTAATGTCCATAGGAGCTGAAGTAGGCCTCGTCCTCGTCTTCGCGGAGCTCGGCCACGGCGCCCAGGGTGCCAGACCTGCTCGTTTCCACATTCAGCACCAACCCCTGAGCCAGCAGCCTGAAAGAACATCGCAAAGATCACCATTTAACTTCTCCCATTAGCACAAGGGACAAGAGCAGCGACCAGAAAGGAGAACGCACACACAGCCTTCATGCAGGACAAAGCAGTAAATGGAGGAGATGGGGGGCATTCATCTTTCTACCTCTCACCAAAATCACCCCCCCCTCAAAATCCCTCCTCCCCCACAGCTCACCCTTTCTGCAATATTCCCCTATTGCTCCCCTAGCTACTGTTCCTCCTCACTTTAACCTCCATGCTGCAGTGGAATTTTCCCTTCCATTTTTTTTAATCTGCTCCCTTCCTCCAAACTTCTTCCACAAGGTACTCTAGTTAATGTTTCTGCAATACTGTGTTCACTGTGTCCCCCTGCTGGAACTCAGAGAGCAGTGCAAATGCAACGTGTTACACTGAGTAAAGTGCAAGGTCTCAAAAAGGTGTTGAAAAAATCAATAAATAAAAGGCCAAAATTTAAGACCTAGCACAATCACCCTGAAATAAATGAAGATGAAACTGCAAAAAAGTCACTGACTTGAGTTTGTGCAGGTCATCCATAGCTCTGGCCAGTGCCTCCTCCGAACAGCGGGCTCTTTCCTCCGCAGCCTGGGCCCTGTGCACAAGTGCATTATGGGAATCGGGCCCAGACGCCAGGTATGACCCCTCGTTGCCACAGAGTTCCTCGGGGTCTGACAGAAACACAGACAGGGAGACAGATATGTTCGCCTGTTAAATGGGGGAAAAGTTTTCCTTGTAAGGACAACTAAATGAAAGCATGAGCTATGACACGTAGTGATCAAGCCTGTGGCATGCGATAAGTAGCATGAGGCACACGGGTGTTGTTTTTGTTGAGAGTGTGCATTTTATGTATTAATGCATTTTTTTTTGCATTGATGATACAGACAGAAATCGAGCATAAGTGCAACTATTAATATAAGCATCATCAGCAAGTCAGGACTTTCCACTAGAGCTGACATTTCACAGTCTTGAAAATCATATAGAACTGGTAATATTTTGAGCAAACCTTCTGGCAATGGCATGTATTGATGTACAATCCTGGTGTTTCTTTAAATTTTCTGAGCATGGTTATCCCAGCAGAGTTTTCAGTAACCTTATGCCCTTCAGTTTCTATACACAGTCCCAGTAATCACAAATACTTTATATATTTGTTGCTGGTGTTGCGGTAGGAGCAGTCACCAGCAGATTCTCCACTCAACTGAACATCAACACAGCAGAAACAGTCAGGCCTGTTCTCTGACCTGTGGGATCGTGGGTGGATTTAAAAGCTGCTCTAACAGGACAAGGATCTGTTAATAGAAAATGCAGCTAAAAAAAAATCACAAATTAAGATTCGTGTTATAAAACTGCTGCTTTACCCGTTTGCAGCAGCGGGTCATCCTGAAGGACTGGCTGCAGGAAGTCTTCGCTCTCCCAGGGTAAAGGAGCATCTGGCAACCCATTCAGACTGGATGCTTTACATTTCTATACACACAAAAAATTTATATGGTCATGAATCTGAAAACTCTCCATTGTTTCAGATTTAGATATTCATTCTTCTCGTAAAAAGGTGGAAACATTCACATCCTGATATTTTACCCCATGAAGTTCAATTCAGTTTGAAAACAGCACTCACTGTTGACCGTATGAAGTTGATCATTTTTATGTATCCGTAGTCATCTAAATCTAATGAGGGACACAACGTTAAGACGTTTCATCAGAACAGAACAGTCCTCTGCTTCTTTGGTGATGCAGAGAAAATCAATATCTACTTACTGTATTTTCTTATTAGGTCTACAAGGTTGACCTGGTGCTCATCTGTGCAGTGTTGCAGGGTGGCATTTACAGAACTCAGCAACCTGAAAAACAAGGAGACAGACAGGAAGACTTGTTTAGTTATAAGCCAGAAAAATCAAAAACTGAATCTCTGATTGTTTTTTGTTTTTTTTTATAGTAGCGTAGTAACTTGGGGATCCGGTTATTTTACATAACAGCAAACCTGTCTGAAAAAGCAAAAAACACAGAAGACCCAGGGTAGAAATTTGTGTTAGTAACTAGCCTAGAAGCTTGAACCAGTACATAAACTAGGTTTACAACAATCAGCCAAATATTACAATATTTGTCATGCCAAGATTACATCAACACATAGACACCAAATATCATTACTGTATTAAGTTCATTTAAATAGTTGAAATACTAAAAACAAGAGGGCTCATCTGAGCTGATAGGAGGCAACCGTTCTGCAAACAGTTACAGTCTGACAGAGACTGATTGCATCACTCTCACAGAGATTGTCGAATGGGGTAAAATAACTGCTGTGTAATTTACAAATGCAGACAGATTGCCAAAATGTTGCTGTCTGAATGAGTCTTTGTTATTGAGCACAACTCGAGGGGACATAACACAACTCAGCTGGTTCCACTTTGGTTTAATTCCAACAGAACAGAAAGGCTGCTGAGCACAGACATAATTATTAAACTCAAATTCCTGTAAACACAACTGGGTCTGCCGTGCGTCTTTACAGTGGTGCCGAAACCCAGGACGGGTGGCACGGCAGACCCCAGATTGGACCAGCAGAGGGAAGGGCTGGCAAGAATGGTGGCCGAGCTGGCGGCTCACCTCCGCCGCGTGCTCCCGCTGCGTGGCCGCCGCAGGAAGAGCTGCGGGTCGAGACCGAGCGCCGCCTGGGGAGAATAGCATAACTGGTGACAATGCTCCAGGCCTGGACGACCCCGCCACCGTCACCCCCACTGGGGTATTCTGACGGCGGGGGAGTAATGGAGGAGCTGTGGGAGGCACCTTGGCAGCCAGAGATGGGGGACAAGTTGCGCAGGAGTCTGTGCCTGCTGGAGGAGGGGGAGCAGCCGGGCGAAGGGCTGCTCCTGCCGGAGGCAGTGGACGAGGCGCGCAGGGGTCCACATCAACCGGAGGAAGAGGAGCCACTCCGGGAAGGGCTGTTCCAGCCAGGAGTGGTGGAGGAGCCACTCCAGGCAGAGGTGAACGAGGGGCGAGAGGGGCTATGCCTGCTGGAGGCGGAGGCGCCACACGGGGAGCTGCTCCAGCCGGAAGAGGTAGCGGCGGAGCTGCCCATGCTGGGGCAAGCAGCAGCAGCGGGCACAGCAGAGGAGGATGAGTCTGAGGTCCCTGTGCCAGGGGAGCCTGCTCGGCCAGAGGGCAAGCCGTGCAACGGCCGCGCCAAGTCTGAGGACGGCCTGTTGGCGAGGCCGGTTTCGCTGCCACCAGTCGGTTCTATGTGCCTGACGTCTGCCCAGGTGCCTGTGAGCAGGAGCTCACGGCCGTGCCTGCGGGTCCGTGGCCGCTTGCTACACGGCCGACCTCCGGACCGGTTTCGCTACTGGATGCGCGGGCAGCCACCGGAGTGGATGCTTCCACGTCGCTGGGCCAGGGGCTATGGGCGCCGAGTCCGGCTCCAGTTCGGGGGGGGAGTAGGTTCAGCCTGATGGCTCCCCGGCCTCAATCGGGTTATGGGGGTATGTGGCGGGGCGTGGTTTGCGGTGCCGTGCCGTCGCACCTGCACAGCATCTGTAATCACGCCCGCCGTGTTAAAACACCGGGACTCAGGGGTTAGTGGTATGGTTGCTGATGTGCAAAATAATAACATGTACAAAACACAACTGGGTCTGCCGTGCGTCTTTACGCAGTTCGAGTGTCTTATGGCAAAAATTATAACAGGAATTAGTCACAGCATTGATGTGCTTGACGAGCTCATTTTGGACTAAAAAAAAATTGTTAAGTGAGTTACCTTAATCTTATTGGACAAAGCAGATTCTGACAAAGTTGAACTTTGAGGCCATAATTTTGCATTAGAAAAGGGTGATAAATCCCAATACATGTTATTGCAATACTTAAAAATCGCATTACTATCATATTATGGGGCATCTGGTGATTTCCACCTCTACAATGTGGCAGGGTAGCCTGGGAGATATGCAGCAATATGTTGGTGATTCTTCTTTTGTGTGCTAGTGCAGCTGCATGGAATTTCAGTACCTGGTTGTGTCTTCAGGTGCATCTGCCACGCGTTACACTGGTACTACAAGCAACGAGTATGTGCTTGAGACTGACTGAAGCAGAACAGTGGTGACAGGCTGCATCCTCGTTGACTCAAAGGTTTAGGTTTTAGGTCATGGAAGGATATCATATGTTGCACACCTGAGAAAGTACTCAAAAACAGCTCTTTTGATGGTGAAGATTGCTGACCGCTGACCACTGACCCAGGTTTGCATAATGTCAAAGGCACTTGTCTTTACAAGTTATTCGCTGACACAAAAGTATAATTATTACACATGAATTGAAAGTTTGGGGCCATTTAGTGCGTGCAAGTTATATCTGTTGTGTTTTTCTTGCATGTTCAGATCTGAGAAACTCAAAATGTTCAGGGAACACAGAAACACTGCAACAACAGCCGCAGGATTGTGCAAAAATATGAATATTCGGCATGTCTGCCTGTATGTAAACCAGATCTCACCTGTCACAGAACAAACAGGTTACCGGCTGGCTGTCCTCCTCCATCCACTGCCACTGCTCTTCCTCATCAACGTCATCATCATCATCACCGTCAGAGAGCTCAGGCATCTCCTCAGTAGCTCCGTCGATCTCTGCCAAAGTAAAAAAAAAAAATCATGAGTGTTAAAGCAGCTGGGAGAAATACTGTGTGACGAAACTAGAAACACGATTCTTCACCGAAATCAGAAACCTAAATGAGCTAGCTAAAAGAAACGTTTATGTGTTTGATTAATACAGTTATTTGTCACTCACGTGGGTCTGTGTACTCTGCCATGATGTCGCTTTGAGTCCGGAGGACTTCCTGGTGACGTTTAGTGACGAAAAAATGGGACGGGCCTAGTCAGAGGATGCACTTTCACATGCAAACCACCAGATGTCGCCAAAGTTCAATTAAGACAACACGTATAAATAACTTGAGGCGTATAATGTTTTGTTGCGTGTTTTTGTTCATTTCTGTGAGGTTTAGGCGAGTTTTAGCTATGGGTGCTACCAAAGCAGTGAAAATATTGTTATTTAAAACTTTTGAGGTACTTAATAATGTCAAAATAACTGATTTTATTTCTTATCCAGCTAAATTTAAGGTATATATCTGCAGTAGTGATTATGGGAGCATTATTACGCACATGGGTGTTTTTACCATAAACACTGTGAGACAGAGTGATAACAAAGTAAGACTTTAGGGTAGTGTTTTTATACTGCCTTGTGGCAGCTCTGCTGAGCTCTGTTTACACTGTTCCAGTAAACAATGGATAAAATCCTGACTGAGTTAGTAACAGTACAGTGTTATCTCAATAATATTCTGCACATTGGAGCAGATGATGAACAGTACCTGCACCATTTGGATGCCACCTACAAAGACAGAAAGAATAAAGCTTGAGTGTCCATGAAAGGACACATTTTTCCAGTCATCTATGAAATATTTGGGATATGTAATTGATGCTAATTAATTATACACTGCTGCACTGAAAGTCAGAGTCATTGCTGATGCACTACCAAACATTAGTCTGTTGCCAAAATGAAAAATCAAAGATCCGCATGGATTCTTTTATTAGTGACTCTAGCTGTTTCCTTAAGAGTGTGTCAGATCATTGAGTTATTTTCAAGAGCATTTTGTTCCTCCTTCATCGCTGCACACTTCTGCTCCACAGCCTTTTCTATTTTATTTGTTCTTTTAAGTTCTTTTGGTTTTCTTTGTCATGCTGACTGATGTTCTATTTTTCAAACTTTGGGTGAATAATATATCAGGTTAAAAATGGTTTCCCTTTGAGTTTTTTTATTTTATATCATAAGCTCCATAACATCACCTTGCAGAGCCAGATTTGAAATGCTGAGGGCTTCCGTTTCTCCCTTAACTTTATTCTTCTTCTTCTCCAGTATTTCCTCTTTTAAGAGTTTTTACTTCAGTACCTCAAGCTCCCTCTACAGTGGTGTTTGGGTTGGTAAGAGACTTTTTCTCTGCTTTCAGTCACTTGTAATTTACCATAAGCATTCAGAAAGAACATTGCAGTTTTCCTATAAAACTATTTCATCCAACTTTTTTTTCCCCTCCAGATTCTCGAGTTCTCGAGAATTTGTTGCCACAAAACATGACTTTCACAGTTCAGTTTCATTGTTCAGTACCAGCTGTGTCAGAAGAGCTCCATTTTGTTAAAATTTTATTTTGAAGAGAAATACATTATACAGCTGGTGTTTTGTCTGTTCCTTTTTGCAGAGGAAGTGTGGATATATCACACTGTGTACATTGAGATATTTAAATGGATTTTCAATCCAATATACAGAATGAGAAGTGGCCTAGAATAATAATACCAGTTACTGCATATTTAGTGGTAATACAGACATATAGTCAGCATTTTTCATTAATAAGAACAAAATAATAAAATGTAGATTAGAGTATGGTTAAAGTAAGTTTAATCAAATATTTTTTGCTCTTTTTTGACAGTAGCCTGCATTTCACAAAAAAAAAAAAACTTCAAGTCTGTATATTTGCAAATACAGGAGTCTGGTTTTAATTCTTTCAAAAATCTTTTTCATTTACTAGTCGCCAACCTTTTCTCTGTTTCCCAAAAATATCTACCATATCTGGAAACTCTATACCATTCATATAGCAGGAATACAATCATCTAATGGGACTTTCCTCAGAAGTGGTGGACACTTGGCAGTGATGGAGTGGTTTACAGTAAATCTAATCAACCACTAGAGGGCGACAATCACTGTGACATACACTGATTTAGTGGCTATTTGATTGTAGATAAAATTCAATAGAAAGTAGTGGATTGTTACGGCCCTAGCAGGGCGACTACAGAAATTGCCTGTGTGGGCGTGGCCTACGATCTCTCCTGCCCATAGTGCCAAATCACAACAATAGCCCCTAAATTTCTCTAAAATCATGAAGTTACTGCTCTGCTTATCTCACGTCTGGTCTTTGTTTTAGCTGCCCACCCAAACATAGCAGCCCTGGTTTTGCAGCCGTGTGACGTGTCTGTAAGGTGCTGGGTGGGTAAGCAGACAATAGCTGCTTTTTTAAAGGTGACAAGGCATTATATTTTTAAATGCTTTTTTCTTGCATACTTTAAAAGGCTGAAATCAGAGTTGGAGGTTGCAGAGATGACAAGGCTGAGATTTTCACTAGGAGTCACGGGCAAGATTAGAAATGAGAACTTAAAAGGAACGGCTCAGGTTTGGACATGTGCAGAGAAGGGATACTGGATATATTGGATAAAGCATTTTGAAGCTGGAGCTGCAAGTGATGAGGAAAGTAGAAAGACCACAGAGAGGATTCATGCATAAAGATTCTTCATCTTTATGCATGCTCAGTCATCCAGGTAAGTAAGTCCCAAAAGGTTGATTCTGTTTATCTGGACGTAGCGTTTTCAGTAGGAGAAAAAGTTCGTCACTCATCCAAGTGCAAGTGCAGAATAACTAAACCCAGCCTTCTGAATAAACAAAGGGCTTCGAGGTCAGTTCCTTGACCATGAGTGACGAAACGTTTCTCCCATTAAAAACGCGACTTCCAGATGAACAGAATCAACCTTTTGGGATTTACTTACCTGGATGACTGAGCATGCATAAAGATGAAGAATCAGGAATGTAGTGAGAGGACATGCAGAGGGTTGGTGTGACAGGAGAGAATGCTAGAGATAAGGCAGATGTTGCGACCCCTAAAGGAAAGAATTGAAAAGAAGTGGAAAAAAATTAAAGCAGCACCACCTTACACCACCATATGCATGAATTAGGCTGGAAGAAATCTGTTGAAACAGACTTTTAAGACCCATAAACGTTTTCTGATTTCCAAACATTTATAATGGGATGCAGGTGTTTGTGATTATTGACTAATTAATGTAGGGTCATGATGACAACACACACAAAACTGCAGGAGGGAGGGATTAATGAAAGTTTCTCAATTTTGGAGGTAAATTACCTTTCTTTGTGTCACTGTGTGGGTATTTTTAGTCATTTTGGTGGTTTGTTAAACGCACACTTGTACAGTAGCCATACTGAAGTACTTGCGTATGGTTACTAGTTTATGTAAGTGGAAATTTAATTTTAGTTTAAAACAAAAGAAAAACATACCCAACATTCAAAACGTTATGGGAATTAATATAAAAAGTAAAATTCTGAGTACATACATTTATTACATGTGAGAGTGAGCCAAAGCATCCCAACAAATATTTTAAGTGGACAAATCCGTATGTAAGATGTATTACAGCATTTAGTCACAAGAGGGCGCTGCTGCGTCAAAAAGGAAAAATGGCTAACGTTACTTTAACCCAAACACAAGCCTTTCAGTGGATTTGCATTTAGTAGTGAAGTGCATCAAAATGCAATAACGGGGAAGCAAAACTAAAATCTGAGGTAGAACTTGCGTGACAGTGACACCGCTCTGTCACGCAAGTTAAATGAAATGTGTCTCTTAAAAAAGGAAACATCACCTGCTATATATTTAAAATTAATTTTGCAACTTTAAATTCTAACACTTGTGTAACGTGTGAACAAAATTTAGTACGCAAAAATACATCTGTTAGAGATCACTTTAAATAAAAGATAAACATGTGGTGATATTGCATTGTATTGTTAGAATCAAAAATATTACATTTATTATGCAGCAAAAAGAAAATGTTTATGAAACATATAGAAAAAAGAAAAAACTCAGATTTTACCTTTCTGTTTCTTGGAAAATCCACTGGAGGTGTACAGAAGTACACAAAGAGGTAACCTGGTTATATGGATTCATTACACGAAATCAATTTGTGGATCATTTTTAATAAGCAGTTTTTGCCCGGGGGTCACTGTGGCTCAGAAGGTAGAGCAGGTCCTCTTATAATGTTAGAAAGACATTAGAAATAAAAAACAAAAAACAGAGAGTAGCTAAATGAGACGTGTTGTATACAATGTCATTAGTCTATTTATTGTAAATATGACAATTATGCAGCACATCCAGTACAAAAATTGTAATACATGCATCACACATTGGGATCCTGGTGTGTGAAAAGTAAAACCTATGCACACAACATCTCTTTATATTGATCCATATATTCATCCTGCAGATATGGAAACATTTCCCTGATTTAAACACACATAGTTAAATGTGTATTATAATTTAATGAACATGTTAAACAATATTATCTCAATCTAGTGTTCAGTAAATGTTTACTTTAAGGCAGTGTTTAATATGTCAGAGCACAAATGATGAAGACTGAAAGGCCCGGCACTACTCCTTTATCAGTGTGTTCATTAAAGACAAAAACCTTTGGATTTCTGACAACTGCAAAACACCATGATGTTGGTTTGATGAGCATTCGAGGATATAATAACCCTGAAATATGATAAAACTTCCTTAAATTAAAAAAAAAAAAGTAAAGTTAATATTTATCTTTAAGCAACTTCTCATGCACACCTTTGAATTTTTATACTTTTGGAAAGTTACTTGGCTTCAATTTCTTACAAGTTTACAGGACACCCCAAATATTTTTTAAACATGGACATACAGATGAATTATAGACAACCACCCACTTAGGTTATCCACAGCATCACAGGTGTCTCCTGTCAAATGAAAAGGCTGACATTATCACTCTGGGGGTTTGAGGGCAAACTGAGAATGTTTTTTTCCCCACCCCTGTAAATTTCCTGCTCTCTTATTTCCCCACACTTTTCCCCAGAGTGGCGATGTCTTTATTCTCCAGGATCTCCGTCTTCTGCTCAGGTTGAAGCACAGTGTTTGACACCATTGCTTTGCCCACCTCCTGGATTGGGACGGACATGGATCTAAGTCCCACAGCAGACACGGCGCTAAAGAACTTCCTCGCCATCCACTCAGCGGGACGACTCTCCTGCCTATCCACCAACAAAACCCTGTCGGGGAAAAGCACAAAGGGTGAGACTGAGAGGTTGTATTTGGTTAGATCACACTGACTGACGAAATGCTACTTCAACTTCAGAGGAATGAATTTACAAGAGTTTAATTACAGAAAAGTCACACTGTGTCATGTTCATTATGAGTTTCCCTAAGTTGTTGCCACATTAGCAGTCACACATGACTCTTGTTTAAGATAATAATCATCTCATTGTTCTAATCATCTCTATGCAGCCACAGCCCTGTATATTTCATTTGCACCAGCCTATTTACAAAGTACACCTCGCTGATACCTGGTTGTACTCGCTTTGGCCTTTAGACCTTTAATTCTTCTCTGTTAATACAAAGCAGGATGGGTCCATGATTTCCTCTTGTTAATGCCACGAATAATGTCACAGTAGAAATAAAGGTTTATTTTTCATTAACCAGCGTTAGTGCGCTTGTGTGAAATAAGGCCTCAGATTCTGAAATACTCAGATGAGTTTGCACAAACAACTATGTTCATACTGAAATCACCTTTCTTCCTCATTCTGATGCTCAGCTGAGCAGTTGAATATGTACCTAATAAAGTGGCTAGAGAATGTATATTACAGGGTTTTGTAACAGCCATTAAAATTTATTTTCTAAGAAGGAGGGTTTGTTTTTTGATGAGATGTCATTTTTGGGGGTTATTTTCAAATAAATTTATGGTTTAAAAAACTGCATTCTGCTCCTGTTTACTTTTTTACACAGTGCCTTGGCTCTTTTTGAAATGGTGCTCTAAACAAGATCACTCACCCTGGCCTGTAAATGGCAAATCTGTCAAAACCAAGGGCCTCGATGTCTGCCTCTATTTGTCCCTGGAAGAACAGGCATTAACGTTAGGACTCCAAGAAAGTTTAGCTGAGGAAATTTCAGGATGTTAGGTCAATAGCATACTTTGACTTTGAGGTAAAGGAAGCTGCTTTTTTTATCTGCTCCCCTGGAGGACTCCAGGTGGAACTGTGTGCAGCCTCCAGCCTTGGCGAGCTCGGCTGATTTTAGAACATAGTCATGATCGACTCTGATGAATCCTTCCTGAAACAGAAAAAAAACCAAAACAACATTTTTACATTTTAATTTTTGGTGATTGTCACTGACGTATATTGTTTCCATATGTTTAATATGGGTAAATATTTTTCACTAGGAGCTCTTAAATTAGCCATTATAGCCAAATTATATCCACATGATTTAAAAGTGCTCTGAGAGACATGATATGTAATAACTTTGCTGCTTCTAAATTACCTCAAAGCACTGTTTTATAACTTAGTGGCATAACAGATATTACAAAATAACCGAGTGACTATAAAAATAGCCCATGAGCCTTCCCAATTTATCAGCTGTGTTAATGGAAATGTTATTGTGGGTGAAATGGCTCAGTTACTGTTACTGTTGAGTCATAGTTACTGTTCACAAACCAAGGTTTGGCTATGGCCCACAGCCACAGTGAAACAGTAAAATTGTATTGCTTGTCAAGTTCCCACGCTGGATTGAGACCACTCACAGTTCCTGCTTTTGCTCTGGTTGTTCCCAGACAGCAGTATCCAACATCATGGCCCTGGAAGGCAGCAGCATAATCATCAAGCTTCTCAAAGTCGACCACCTCTTGAACCTGGGGCCACAGAAAAAAGTACTTAAGAAAAAAAATGTTATGGGCCTTATTATTTGGTCAATTTGGTCAATTGATCAGCCCACTAACCAAGTTTTCATAAGTTTTGCCCTCAAAGGTGAGCTGCCTCCTTCCAATAAGAGTAATCTTAGAGAACATATTACGCTCCAGCACCTCCTGAAGCAACACCTTGCCAGTTTCCCCTGAAGCGCCTAGGATGAAACAGCTTTTGTTCTGCTGCCTGAAGTTTTCCTCTAGGGTCTTGATGTCCTCAGCCATGCTGTGAACAACAGACAACCCTGTCATGTAAATATCACGCGTTTAATGCACATGTAAATCTGAACAGTACCGTTTCGCACCTTGGTGGGCAGCTATAATCACGACTGACTTAAGTATTTAATACTGGTTAATAATGACTGCCAGTTATGATCATTTTGTGATAAATCTAAGGAATTCAGAAATCGGTGTTGAGGGGACTACGACTACCAAGACGAAAAATCACCTTAAATTCATGTATTCGTGAATGGAGTTTGGCTTGATGATCTGACAGTGGCATATTCAGCATGTATGTAACTAAGTATACAGCTCGGTGTAGCTGATGTAAACAGAGACGAGCGCGTGTCATTACCTCGTGTATTTCACCGTTTCGGAATCTTCGAAATAATTTAAGGTCGCTGCGATGAAAACAACCAGGACAGTGAAAAATCCCAACGTCTTCCCCAGGGTGGTGCACAGCAGTTTAATAATAGGCATCGCTGATAGCAACGATTAAAGTGCTGCAACACTTCCTGGTTGCTTCATTTACACAAACGGCGCTGTCTTCCTGCTCCGTTGATAGGCCGAGGAAGAAATCTGAAATGACAGTGTGCCGCTGGCACTTTAATACACGACTCAGACTAACAACAAACTGCTTACGTTTGTATGTTTGTATTAAACTGCAGCATTATATAAGGACAAATCAACATTCCTCGCTCCGCTCCATACTATCACCACAGACAACGCTTTACGGGTGGCGCATGCGCTCTAGAGGTTTGAATCTGTAACACATCCAGCGTTTGTGCACAATCTTCCTCTCCTATACCATGAGGTGGGTTTTTTTGATTTGTTTTATCTTGTTGTTTGACAAACGTGGCTCAGCCTAAGTGTGTCTTTGCATTGCCGTACAGTACAGATGTTTATGCTGGAGGTGCACTGTTTAAGGGTGTGAAAATCAACGTTTTCAAACTCTTGGTAATTAACATAGCTGGTAAACAGCTATGTTAATTAGCTGATGTTGATGTTAATCAGCATCATATGTTTGCTTTGTAGCAAAGTATCCTGCTTAAAGAGGCCACAGCCAAGTGGAGCTAATATCACTTCCATGAAAGGGTGTAGATGCTCTGCAGCAATGCTTAGGTAGGTCAACGTGTCAAAGTACAGCCACATGGATAGCAGTACCCAAGGTATCCCAGCAGAACATTGCCCAAAGCAACACACTGTCTTTGCCGACATGCCTTCTTCCTATAGTGCATCCTGAGGCCAGGTGTTTCTCAGATAAGTGGCACACATGCACCCGGCCACCAACGTAATGCTAAAGAAGACATGATTCATCAGACCAGGCCACCACCTTCTGTTGCTCCACGGTCAAGTTCTGATGCTCATGTGTCCATTTTTGCTGTCTTATGTACTGAACAAGGATGGAGGGCCTTTGAACGAGAACTAGGATTGACCAAATAACGTTTTGTATTTTGGTAGTTTGGTTTCCCCTTGTTATTGCTGGCTTTTAGAATCATTCTGCTCAATAACTCTGGGACAAGACCATTAATGCATTTAAAAGTCAGTTTGAAAATGATCAAACCTTAAGAGATTGTGTTTCTCCAGTATTTTTTTTAAAGTGGTGCCACTTCATTGGTTTCTGATCTAAAACTTTCAGTGCTTGTTTTTACAACAGCATCATGGGTTTTTAAAGCAAACTGAATTGCTTAGCTCCAAACAGTGACACAGAATCGTGGCATACAGGTACAACTGAGCAGCTTTTCCACATTAACATGATCTTATAAAACAAAAACAGTTTATGTTGATCTTAATGATTCTGGATACTTTCCTTATGTGAGCCTCATTGTTAAGATAGGAATCCAAGATGACACCCAGATATTTAAACTCATCCACTTTTTGGATTTCCCTCTGATCAATCAGAGTGGAAAAGTTATTCAAGACTTTACACCAGATTTTAAAACACGTTCAACACATTGTTTTGTTGCAGTTCAGAGTCAAAGAGGGATTCTTGAACCACTGAAACACTCTCACCATCTTTCTGAGCCACACCCAGGTTTATTTAGTTTCTGACCCAGTCATCTAGCTATCACAATTTGGCCCTTGTCAAACTCAAATCCTTAAGCTTCCCCATTTTTTCCTGCTTCTAACACAGCAAAATATTCCCTTTCTCCCTAAAATATGACATCCATTAACAGAACACCATAAAGGAACAAAAAAAGGTCAACTAGACCAATGCGTTTATAAATCTATACATAGGTAAATCACTATTTAACCGGAGATGAACACATTTGTAATCGCTCAGTCAGAGCAGCTTGTGCTGTTGAAAAACATAGAAAGTTACATAGAAAATATGCTTACAAAATGTTTGAGCTCATGTCGTGCCAGTGCTTTAGAGAAAAATTAAGTTAAATAAACCTTAAGGCAGAAGAAGAAAGGCCAGAGGGAAGACAGTAAATGGCCTTGGGGTAGATTTGAACCTAGGCCTCTGCATTAGCCTTGCAGATTATGGGTCACCTGCTAAACTCAGTAGATCTAAACCAGTATTCTTACAGTGGTTAAAGGTATTTACACAACAGGTGCTGTGTATGAGGGAAAAAGAATTGCAATTGAAATAGAATACACCAGGTCTCTTCTTCAAAAAGTTGAAGCTGTAGGGAAAGCAACACTTTAGTCTGCTGGTGAAGAAATCCAGCGTGGATCCAGAGTTGGACCAAACCTTAAAAAATGTCTTTGCCTTTTGTCAGATCTTCAGGGGGTTTCATTAGTCAAAACCTCCACACAAAGAAAGCAAGTCCAGTCACATGCAATGAATTCATCAACACCCCATGTTTTTAACACCCCTGCAACTTTGAACACAAGGCATCGACCCAATCTAATAGAATATGATGGAGCCAGGGTTGATCCTTTAAAGATGTCAGCAGTAAGAGACAGAAAGAAAAGAGGCTGAGGTTGAGAGAAGAGGCCTTAAACTGGCACTCTGCTGAAATGAAATGTCGCCTCTTTGTTCCTTAGCCACGGGTGCTAATTGGAGCTAGCGGCAGGGAAGAAAGCTGCCGCTGGGCTCCTGTCTGTCGCACCTGTTGAGTCATTGTCTCTCACATTGATCAGACAGGAAGTTGGAGTAAGAAGGCTTATGCCTCAGTGGGTGCGTGGCAGAAACGTGGTTCAATTTCCTTTTAAAACTCCACCGTTGGAGGTGAAAATACCAATGGTGGTCAGTGGTCAATTGCATTTGACCATTGATTAGTCTCTAAAAGGACATATGGATCATAAAGAGTTGGGTTTCTGTCAGTCGTTCGTTTTACTTTTTATACTTTAGTTATAGCATTTACCTAACATTGCATAACAGGTTTGTTATGCAATGTTAACAAATACATTTTCATGCAAGACTAACTTTTACAATAGTTCGTGGGTTTTTAAAGTTTCATTTCAAATTGTTAACTGCTGATATATGATTAAACGCCTGGACACCAAACTAAAATGAACATATCTTATTGTACATAAGATTTTGTGTGTGTGCCTATGTTTTGAAATGTATATTTCTTTGAATCAAATAAAACAACTGATATGACCAATTAAGACAAATAAAAAGGGCATACATGCATGCCTACATATACACGTCACATACAGACACACACAGACACAATCTGTACACCAACACAGCTTAAGGCTTAAGGCCCCAGTACCACAGACTCTGGAGTGTGATGCTAATGATGGTAATTAATGGAGCCTGACAGCACAATCTGCTGCCCATTGTCTCCCAATAAACAGCTTTACAGTCCACATGAGCCTCAGAGGGGACGGGAGTTTTAAGCTGAGACAGTGAGAGCAGGAGGCAGCCAGAGTGGAGGGTCAGACCTCAGGGGACAGCGCTCAAACTGAAGTGGGGGATTAGCTCAATTAGAAAGGCACTGTCTAATCAAGATGGAGCGTCCAGTGATATCTGTGGTGCGTCTCTGAGGGAGCGATGTGAGCGAAGCTCCATCATTAAAGCCGACTGTTGCCATCAGATGTTGCGGTGTCTACTAATGTGAACAATAGTCAAAGAGTGTGTTTTGTCTTTTTGCTGACCTTACATCCATTTGTTGCCGTACATTTCAATGGGAATTTATCTCCACTGTGTTCTGTGGTCGAAATGATAATATATCCATGAATATTTTAGGGTTCCTAAAGTAAACTCGTTACTGGTCAGTGTCATTAGTTAAAAAAATGATATGGATTTTTTTTCTCCCCACTTGATTCATTTCTTTAATTTATTGACCGTCTTTTGTCACCACACACGTGCACTTTTGGCATGATAAAGACATACATTTCATTGCACTATATATAAAAACATATATGTAGTGCAGATTAAAAAAATGTATGCAATGTGTTTTATTTTTTGGTGCATATCATCCATAAATCTTCTTATACACCAAAAGGTTTTCTCCTTGAAGTTCCATCTAAACAAGAAAAGTGTATGTTATCAGAACTAAATTCCCCATAAATAAGTGGTGAAGATTATAATTACATTTTAATCTGTTTATTGTATTTCTCCTTGCCTGTTTTTTTTTTTTTTTAAATTTGTTTAAAATATAACAAAAACCAAGTCACACAAAAACAGCAGGACTATGTTTTACAAATTTTACAGAGTCCATGGAAATTAAATGAGAGAAAGTTTGACTTTAAAGGCCTAAAAGGTTGGACATCAACTCATTTGACCAGTTTTAAGTTAAAAAAAAAAATGGAGGGGTAAGATAAAGGCCCAGTCTTCTTCAGGCTCGGCTTTGTTGCAGGCTCAGACTTTCGCAATATGTTTGAACCAAATCAAGGTATCAGCTGGACTCAGAGGAGCTTTCCTGCTCAAAGAGCCACAGCTAAGCAGCAATGACACCTGCTTTTTCCTTCTTTATGGAACAATGAGCTCATTAGAAGAGCAAACAGATTATCAATGTTTTTCAATAGATGATCCTGAGGAGTCTGGGGGACCTAGCAGCTCCCAGCAGGTAGAGATAAGACTACCCATGCACATCTGGCTGACCTGCTGGTTTCTGCTGTCTTAACACTATATATCTTTACTTTGCATCTTTTTGCACTTAAATAGGACACATTGCAAAACCTGTTATCTTCTCTGAAAACAGACTTCACAGTAAATCGAGGCTGAAACATTAAGAACATGATTTATCTGGAACTTTGAACATCAAAGTGTCTCACATTGCTTGAAGCATGAGGCCATGTTTCCGAGTCTGCCAGTGCTGAAACTGAGAGTTCATAGCGAAGTTATGAATTAAACTCATTAACCTGAGACATTTTGAATCTGCCTGTCTGTCAGGGTTTGCTGGACAGATATGGCAAAAAGTGTGCACTGTATGCATGCATGTAGCAGAAACAGAACCATGAGCAGTGATTATATGCATTTTAGAATGTATTCAACCTTCAAAGCTATTAAACTGAGTTAAGATAAAGTGTACTTCTACAAATGTTATTTCATGAACCATAAACCGTTTATTACATTAATTACTGTGTATTACCTTGTAAATAACAAAAAATGTTCAAAACATATAGATGCAAACTAAAGAAATACAAACATTCAAAGTTTAAAAAAAAATAAAATAAAGTAAGCAAAAATTTAGCCAATAATTAATAATTACATCTTTCAAATAATTAACAAAAGGTGCTATTGCTTTAAGCTGGCATTGAGACATCATAAAGAGACATAAAAAGACATCATAAAAAAGATTAGATATATATTTTCATGGTGGAAAAAGGCAATCCTATGATTTTTTTAAGACATCTTTTTTGATACTTTAAGGGCCGGGCTGATACCAAATACACAGATTAACTTCTATTTTTATTTCAGATTTTATTTTTATTTTCAGATTTGATTATTGATTTCAGATGTTATGTCAGTGATCTGCTAATATGCTGTATTGTGCTTTTTGGTCAACATTTCCATTCCCATTTACTAAAAGTTGTTTCCTTACTAAATGCTCGCTGCCGCCTTTGTCTGAATGATGTGTATTGGCCTTTGAGCCCATTTCACGAGCACGGCTTTGTTGAAGTCAGACAGCTAACTGGTAGGGCCTTCCTTTTCCCTTATGGAGGTTACTAACATTTTTCCAATATTTAATGCATTCCAAATGTATGATTAGTTGAGATGTGGATTTATTTGAGTTTCTAACCTCCAGAACTCACTGAAATAGCAAATTCAGTAACTGGTTGTCACTGACATTTTCTCCTTGCTTATTTTTTTTTCTCAATATTATTTAACATGAAAAAGATCATAGGATGGGATTTTTCCCAGGAGAAAATTAAACTTGAAACTGTTAAATCTATATGGTCTTGTATGTAGTAATAATAGCATAATACACCAAAGCCTCTTAGAGGATATCTGTGTTTGGCTTTGAGTTTTCACTATCAGATCTATTTGCTGTCTTAAATCTCCCTTTTGTGGCAGGACGGATGAAGCCTAATGACTCCTTTGAACTGCCGACATCCCCGGCAGATTGGATTCGGGAATGTCAGCCAACTAACCTTTAGTCTCTTTCCCACATGAAGCAATAGTGAAGGGCACGTAATACCTATCTTTCGATTCCTGTCCCTCTCCTGTATTCATAATCAGTTAATTATTTTGTATATCACACACGCAGACATGAGGCTTTTATGGTAATAGGCCTATTGAGCTAGCCCTACCACATTTTTCATGTTTTGTACAAATTACAACTTTATCTTTGGAAGAGAAAATGCAAAGTCTCTAAATAGTTGCAGTTGATGTGATCTTCAGCTTCTTTTGGACCTTGTAGGATTGTATTTGCTCAAAATACATGATCGCTAATAAGACATGTTATTTTGACATAGTCATGCTTTCAGAAGTAACGCCGTGAATAAAATTCAACAGTTATTTGCAATTTAAGTTTGATATTTGTCCGTGGCATCCTGAATCCTTTTGATGTTGTAATCCAAAAATCCACTCATCCCCAAAATGTCCAATTCAGGGTCAAAATCAGTTGAAGAAATTGGAAAAAAACAATTTAAAACTATGTGTTATAGTCTGTTCCTATACATTTATATACATAGACTATATACATATATATTCCTTTACATATCAGTACTGTAATTTAAATGAGGGGTGTGGTCATGCAGTAAGATGATCGAAATCTTCAGACAAAACTTACTTGGAAATAAATATTAATGAATGAATATAAATGTGATCCAAATTCTGTACATCCATCACGTTCCCTGTTTCAGCTTTAACCTACTGCAGTTATTGTTGTGTGCATAAACTGTGTGATTGCTGTTTTTTTCCAGGTGCACTCACGTCAGAGTTGTCTTCAAATAAAGTGAGTCATGTAAACATCCATACGCTCTGTTTTTACTGGTAGGATATGCTGGCATAGCGAGAAAGCGAAGAAAAGTGAAGAAAAACAAGAATTGTCAAACTCATGCTTTACCACGGACACTCCTCTCTGTTTCTCTGTCTTTGCATCTTATAAAACTGCCTGAGTTTAAGCCACGCTGTCCATGTGTGGTGGTTTAAAGAGAGTGAAAAAGGGAAGAAGGGAGATCATGCTGGATCATGGCAGACCCACCACAGCACAGAGACCTCCCTGCTGATGAGCAAACACCACGACAAATGGCAGAGCTAGCTGGACAATCACTTGCTGAATGGAAGCTAATTAGCTGGAATCTAATGCCAGTTTACTAACACCTGTATTAGCGTGCTCGCTCGGCAGGGAGTAAGGGCTGGCCAACAAGTGCTAATCCCTCATAAGCCCAAAGTACTCCTCCCAAACAGTGGCATTAACATATACTTCTCAAGCCAGCTGTTGCTAACCTGAACCCAAAAGAGACAGTGATGTAGTGCTAAAGAGGAGGGGAAAGATATTAAATGGTCGGTAACAGGTTACCTATGCCTTCCTGTAGATGTCCCTGCCCCCCAAATGCTGTGGATCACAAGTTATCCCCTTATTTTGTCATTTCCCCCCATATCTCTCAAACCTACAGTTTTCAGTCACTTGGGAACTCTGCCATTTGCATGTGTCCATTTTCAACCTCATTCCTTGGCTGTCTTGCACTCTCCATCCTCTCCCACTGCATGGGTGGTGGGCTGATTACCCAGTAGCCATGTGTGTATCAAGGCAAGTGCAAAGCCAATGTGTGTGTAAGGGATTAGTGAGCTTTAGCATTAACATCATGACTGGACTGGCTGCATTCCCTTGCTGCACTAATAATTTGAGGGGAGGAGAAAGCGGCTGGTCCATTAGCTCACTCTGTTTGCGCAAGAGTAGGCCGACTCTGATCCCCTAATTTCTCTCACCGATTCCAAGAGGATCTCTAGCTTTTGTTACAGAGGGATGGAAAGATAAAGGATGGGACTGAGGGGCACATTGATTCAGAGATCACCATCCTTGGGACATTCTGTGCACTTACCAAACTAATCAGTGTGTGTAAACACAGCGAGACATGTTGAGAGTTGGCGGCTAAAAGGCTGGGGTCTCTGAGGTTGATTAGGAAGACCTGTTGATGGACCACACTCAGTGTTGGTGTGCTCTGATCTCATGCATGGTCTCTGCTCAGACATCATGCAGAAAAACTGTGAGCTGCTTGGCTCATCATGTGTCACACTAGTTCTGATTGTGGGTGGCTCCAAGTGGGCTTGTTGTGGCCTCTGGTGTGCTTGTGTTAACAGATCAGGTATTTCATGCTTCTCCCAAAGTCCTTTTTAAAATGTTGCACGCATGATATTTAGTTTGTAAGAAAGCAGGTGTAAGATTATTGTGAGAAATCTGTTTTGTACCATATCCTCATGTGCACTCCCTGACCTGTGTGTGCATAGGAAACCAGACACATTTCCATTTAGAAATATTGAGACAGTGGAGTTTGAATTCAGCAGTAAACACATAATAATTTTGTCCAGTGACAAAGAATCAAGAGAAAACATTTTTGTACATATTATTCAGCTTTTCTGTTGTAGAAATGAACTCTCCTTCATTGTAAAATAGCATCTGTAAACCTGGTCTAACCTGGTCTGTCTCCCTCCAAGGTTTAAATATAAAACAATTTTCAGCACTCATTTAAAATACCATGTTTGAACATACACTAATAACATACTTCACATTACAAAAGACAACTAGCGACAATATCTGAATCATTATATTTCCCCAAATTGAGCAAACGCAAATTAGACTACAGAAATATCAACAGATAGTCTCATTTTAATAAAAAAAAATTGGACTTTCACATGTTACTTTCGATGGTACAAAAGCCCAGTGAAGGCTTTTAGCTTTAATAATCTAAATTTTAAACATGAAGATATTGATGTTCAAATATTGCTTCAGATTTTCAATGTGGGAAAAACTGACCTGAAGGTGGGTCAACAAGCCATTAAAAAAAAAGAAAAAAAAGAAAAAAAAGAAAGAAATCACAGCATTTATTAATTAATTTGTTAAATATGTTCAAGCTTTGGACGATAAAATTTTTATGCAAATCAAATATGGTTGAGAAAAAAATAATCTAAAAGTTTGCTTATATCAGATGGAATGGGGTTCATTTGCACCAGGTTGCTTAAAAATGTGAGGTTCCCAAGCAAACAGAGAGGAAGTAGGAAATGACATCATACAGCTCTTTACTACAGAATTTAGAGAGCTTATTTTCAATGCCACAAGAAAAAGACATTATGCTAGTTTGTAAAATTTACCATGGTATCCCATCATGCCATGTCACACAAAGCTGCCCTACACAAACACAGAAAATGTTCCAAATATCAAAATGTTGGGTGCAGATTTGTATCCATCATAATAGGTAATGAGCTGATTAAATGGCTGTTTAGTAAAGCAGAAACATTTTTGAGTCAGTCCAAAATTACTCATACACCTGGGTTACCTTTATATGGTTGAAGGTGGTAATCCAACAAAAACAGTAAAGTGAAGTTTTTAGTTTTTGTAAGCAGCACATAAAATGAAGCCAATATAAAATCAGTTTTGACAAAAGGGGCTTGTATTATATATCCCATCAATCATCAGATCCTAAGCTGCATCCCAAGGGAATATTCTTCTGTTAGCCAACTATGACTCAACATCATCTTCATTTTAAGTGGACATCAGTTCAGATGTCACTATTAATTCCCCAAAGGTACAACCTCTACTAATACCCCTCACTGCCAATTAGGGGAAGTAATGGTAGCAAACCTTCAATGGGAAAGCACAGTAGCTGGTTGGACCTACACATGCTACCCTACTAGCCACTGTCAGTGGGGACAGGGGCTAATGGGCAATCACAGGGGGGCTTATGTTGCAAATCAGCACGGATCCACAGGACTCTACTGGGGATTCCTGTCCAGTGTTGCCTGATTCTGAAGCTTATGATCCAGTAATGGGTGCTTTGGTGGATATTTGAGGGATCCTAAGGGAATATAATGTCAAACTGGCTCAGGCGTCCTCAGGCTGAAAGGCTCTTTGATAGGCAAAGTAGTTGTGCAAAGAGAACATTGAGGAAACAGGTCCCAGCTGATAGGATATGTCACTACTAACTTGTACCGAAGCAGATGACCCCTTGCTAACACAGCTCGTAGAGACAGTCTAGTCTATGTTGAATGTTTACCAAACTTGGAGTTACCTGAATGAAAACTCTGACCTTGCTTTTTAATTAACTAAAACTAATATGTAAAATGATGCAGTATGGGGACTGAGCAGCTTTGTCCACATTTCCCTTTCAGCTGTTGCAAAGCTTATAACATGCTAGTCAGTTGGCAGAAATGTATAACTAATACAATTTTGGAGACAATAATTTCTTTCTGATTAGTCTGTTTGTTTGCAAGATGCTTTTGTGATTGGGGTTAAATGTGTTGATCAGTTTGTTTTCATCCTAATTAGCAGTTCATTTGATGTTACTTTTATATAACTGGACTGGTACTTATGTAGCACCTTTCTAATACAGTCTCATTCAACCAATCACACGCAGTGTCATAACATGCTTTTACCTGTACCTAAGAAGTTTTATCTAACATACTGATTCAAACTCTGATGGATGCATCAAGGGCTTTCTTGCCCAAGGACACATCAACACATGGACAGGAGAAGCTGGGGAGAGATCGACCTACCTTCTGATTGCCAGATGATTCACCCTAACACCTGAGCCACTGCAACTCATTGACCCTAGGCATATGGCAAAAGTAACCCAACAGTTTCTTAGGGCAAAGAAATGTGTTTCTCTAAAGCAGTCAAGTCAATCAGTGAGGATAAAAACCAAATGCAGAAAAAAAAAACAAGCAGCAACTGAAGGTAGCTGCAGTGAAGGCCTAAGAGAGCAACTCAAGGGGAAAATGCAATGTTTTGTGATGTCCATGGCTTCTAGGCTGATTGATTTAATGTTACAATCCAGTATGGCAGTGAACAGGGATAATATACTAAGTACAAAGTAGGGCAAATACAATCTCACACACAAAACCAGACTGTTTAGCCTGTTTAGATCATGTGCTTTTTGCAAGAAAAGTTTGAAAGTGATTATCAGTCTGGCTGCTGGTGTAACATGTGTTACTATCCTTGAAAAAGGAGGTTTAGGTTGACTCACAGGAGTTTATGCTGTGAGTTCAACATGTCAGCCAATGGGTGGATGTGTAGTTAGTAAAGAATGGTGAAAGCAGGTGGTGTGACTAAAGCGAGGACTGGGGCCGAATTAGGCGGATGCAGGCTTTAGCTGAGGGAGGAGGAGATGGGACAGGGGTGTCACCAGTCGGCAGGGCCTGTCCGAAGCAGCCCAGTGCACCACACCCACCCAACTGTTCCTTTTTCAGCACCCTTCTGCCCATTTCCCCCTGTCTCCTTCTCTCAATCTCTCCGTCTCGCTTTATCTCTCTCCTCCTCTATTCTTTTCTTTTCAAAATGCATTGTTAACAAAACGGTTTACAAACCCTGGCTGGTACATTATCCACGACCGCCTCCTGCGGGATTGATTTAGGCAAATGGATTCTGGAGGGAGGGAGGGGTGGAGAGAGAGGGGGTTTGCATGGAAAGGATGGAAAAGTAGAAAGTGAAAAGGGGTGTGTTCCTTCATGCAGCAGCTTTACAAAACCACCACATGGGCCACGCTGAATATTCTTTTTCTCTCGCGTTTTGAGAAGCCATACATTAAACGCTCATTATACAGCCTTTATGTGCAAAGGGAGGCTCCGTCTGTGTGAGGGCAGAGCGGCCAAGGATGGACTATGATCTCTCTGCATATGCATGCATGGAGCATCTTTAGAGGCTTTCTGACATGTATGATATCATCATGACCGAGAGATTTGACTTTCATATTGGCTGAAATCAGAAAAGGGAGGGGTGTGTATGTTGTAGGGC
Source organism: Hemichromis elongatus (assembly GCA_015108515.1). NCBI lineage: Eukaryota > Metazoa > Chordata > Actinopteri > Cichliformes > Cichlidae > Hemichromis > Hemichromis elongatus. The sequence goes on along the minus strand of VUQR01035121.1, from coordinate 175,308 downwards.
TAATTTTTTATGGTGTGAGTCACATAGCATGTGATGTTTAATAAAGTTGACTTTTCAGGCCTCCTGGCTCTCTTTTAAATTGTCGGGATTAGAGCATTTGGCAATCAAAGAAGACTCAAACTTTATTAAAGTGTGTTTAAATGTTTCACATCTAAGTGGGAAGATTGAAAAATGTAACAGAGAAACTATCGTTTTTGTCGTTTTTATTTATTTAAAACAATTTGATAAGCTCGTAACTTACACCGTTGGTCTTTGCTGACTCTTTAACCTTAGGCATGCTCAAAAGAGCACACTTTAGCAATGCAGGATGCTCTGCCACCTTAACTTTTCATTTGACTTTTTAACTGTATCGTTTTCTTTCAATCCAACTTTCACAGTCCTCTTTTCCCTTTTTCTAACAATAGGAATCTTTCTCTAGGGGTGCTAGAGGTGTGTGCACGAAGGGAGACGGGGGGGCAAAGGTTGAACCGGGCATCCCATCATGATAAATCACTGGTTAATGAGGAGTCTATTGTGTCCTCACACATTGTATCCCCCCCTTCTCCCTCCTCCCCCTCCGCCACCACCTCCTCCTTGTGTCCCTTAGACCGCTACCTTCGGGTTGTTAAGCTGACACAGATAATGAACTGGCCGCTTTGAACTGTCCTCACAATATTGACTGGTTGCACACAGCAGATGTCTCCCTGGTAGAAAGCAACTGGTAAAAGCACATTAGGTTAACAAAGAGAGCTTTGCTTTGGAGGGGTGGAGACTGCTGAGGAGGTGGCAGAGGGGTCTGTGTGGGTGTGTTTCGGGGTGAGGGGATGGACGGATGGGTGGGGCAGAGGGCAAGCTTTTGAGTTGACAGATCTAGAGGATTATATCAAAACAACACTGTTGCCGATTATATAACGAAGAGAAGAAGCAACAAAGACACGAGGATGTGTTTTTAGGGAGAATATCTTCACAGGCTTGTGTCATGTTATGAGTCTCCCTTGTATAATAATCTCTTTTTGACTTGTAAAGTTTGTTCTTGACTATATACAAAAAAGTAGCAATAAACTACCATTGGTGCTAAAATAAAATGAAGTAACTGTTCATTTTTATTTGCAGCAACATTGTGAGTTGAAGGAGATGGTGTGTACGCAAAAATCTAACTATAATTAGGATGTTTCACAAGTATATTTTTCATAAAGTTCCTAAAGTTTTAGACAGCTAATATGTTTAGGGATTTATCAAGCTACATTATTACTAGATGGTCATGGAGTTTTAGTATGTTCTGATTTGAAAAGTCTCCTCTTTTATTTACCAGCACAGATAATTCATCATGTATTAGTGCAGGCTGAAAAAGAGCCTAAAGTCTACCATAATGGCTTCTAAAGTCTAGTTTGTTAGTTTTTAATGAAAGCATGCAAAACTTTGGATATGGTGCCTCTAAAAGAATCATCTTTGGCAGCAACGTGTTCAATTTGTTCACAGATAACAAAATGATTAACTTTATTTTCAGTCTCCACTCCGTTATTGTTCCGCAAATGCAGCACGGCCTGTGAGCTGACTGGTTTCTTTCTGGCAGTGGGACGGGTGTCTAATGGGTCAATAATAAGCCGTGACTAACCGTCTCCCTGAGGAGCAGCTCGACCAGACACACACTCGCAGAAAAGCAGCAGAAAGGTATGAGCCACCAACACTGATTACCATATAATTGCAGCTATTGTATTTGACATGGAGAATTAGCAGCCCGCTAGGTGGCTAACTGGCCTTTTATTCAGGTTGGGACTGGACAAAAAAAAACAACAAAAAAAGAAGAAGAAAAAAACACCCACACACAGACAGATGCACATCTCATAAGATGCAATATGCATTTATGTTTACAAAATTAAATATCACTCTGTGTGAATGTCCCATTTCCACGTTATGCCTGGAGAGTCTAATGATGTTTTTTTTCCGCCATGAAGATGAGAGTTTCAGAGAGATTTCCACAAAGTAGATGTTTCAGGGTGTGGGTGATGAAGATAATTCGAGGCAATGTGTCTGTACAGGTGATGTCTAGGAATATGTGTTTCTTCCACTGACTCGTAATCTTTTCAGATTCTTTTAAAGACTGAACTTCATTTTAACCATCGAAGTTCAAGGTTCCGTGTTCATGTCCACTGGATAATCTGCAATGACCTATTCAAAGTCCTCCTTTCCTCTTTGAAAATTACACACGCTGCTAGTTGTGAAGTTGTGAGCTTATCCCACAAGGAACCACGTCCGCAGACTTTGAGGCGCACAGCAATTTGATGTGGTTTCTGGCATACAAGTCAAGAGGGTTAACAAGACCCACCGCCATGGAGTCCCCCTTCAACCCACGTGTGGCTAAACGATCACTTCCCTGCACGTCTCGCATCGCAACAAATCTCCTTTCATGATCACTTTTCACTCTTTCGCTTTCTTGCCTGACTGGCTCCTTTTAAACTGAGAGGGAGAGGAGAGGGAGTCAGGGAGAGAATTTCTTTCCCTCTTAAAGGTTTTGTGTGAGGACGGCTGAGTGAGCGTCCATTATAGAAAAGGCCCAGACCACCACTGGATGACCCTGCTAGGAGCGACAAAACCCAATTGGTCACGGCCGCCAGGAGCTAATGGGCCAGAGAGGAATAGCCCTGGGTGGGTAATGACTGTATTCTATGCCTTTCTATTTACGCCCTTCTGGTGCCCTCACACACACCCCCACCTTACCCCAGTGGCCACCAGCCCCGTGCCCTCTCCATACCCCTCCTTCCAACTCTATGTGCTCCCCTGGTCTTTTCCTGGTGTCATCTACACAATGTTTGTAATTTCTGTCTGTGTGATCCACTTGGCAACAGATGCTGTCGACAGATCAGGGAGAAGGGCCATATGTTGGTATAAGTGATGCTCCTCCTGCTTTTCCCAGAGCTTGATAGAGGAGGCTCTGTTGGAGAAAGTGGGACTTTCTTGTATATGTATCATGAAAACCTAACAGAGTACATTTAAGTGGAAGTGAATGCCGATGTTTTCTAGTTATACTCAACTAGAACTAACTATCCTAGTTATGAAGCTTCTAATTTCTTTGAATGAGGCCACTTCATGGACATCACTGATTGGCATCCTTGCTCTATCAGTGTTCTCTGTCAGCTGGCGGTCTTTCATCTGTGTCTTCTAACTGAAAAGTAGTTCTGAAGTCAAAATTTAGCAGGCACCATGCACGTTAGCCTGACGTCAGTTCAAGGTAAACGTTACATGGACATAGATCTTAAACATTACAGAGAAAGTTTGTGTTAAGTAATTTTTTTCTGTTATCTCTTTTTTGATTAGAATGAAACAAAATAAATCAAAATTTTAAAAAAAAATTTATTAAAAAGAACAGGAACTTAAAAAATTTTGGGGTTATCACTTATTCTGATCAATGTCTCATCTTTCTACTGTTCGTTTATTGTCATTGTTTAAAAAACTGACCGGCTTTGATGAAACTGGGGTTTAAACCCTGTTTGCTGGGTATACACTGCTGTTTTCACCCTCTCAGGGTAGAAGCATTCCTCTTTCTCTATTTAATTCAGGCAATCAATATAAACTGAAAGTTGGAGAAATGGAACAAAGCTACTTTAGGCAGGTGACTTGAGCATCCACCTATAGGTTCCAGGGAAATGCTTACTCCTCAATCCCCAGTTACTTTTGTGCGTGGAGCCATGAGCTTAAAGTCAGGGTTTCTGTGTGGGTGATGTGCTACAATGTTTAAACAGTAAAGTGTAGTGTGAAAGGTTATCAGTCACCAAGCTTGTGCAAACCAGCATTTCTACTAACATTATACAGTGAGGTGCAGTATTACTGTGATAGTTTTCCTCACTTCATGTTTCGATTATATAATCTTAACCACTAAACATAGCATAGGAGTAATTATTCCCCAACGTTATCCTCAGTGTTTTTTCCATGTCTGGGACTGTTGTAGAAATACTGCATGAATTATTTTAAAATGTTGATATTGCACTGTATTTTTCAACTTAGGGGACAAAGGTCCAGTGAAGGCAAATATTTCTAATTAACTGAGTTTTCAAAGTCACACTTTGGCCTCTCAGCACAACACAAAGTACAGTATTCGTTTTAATTCAATTTTATTTATACAGTTGCCTCAAGGTGCTGCATATTGTAAGGTAGACCCTACAATAATATATACAGAGAAAAACCCAACAATCATATGACCCCCTGCAAACACTTTGGCGACAGTGGGAAGGAAAAACTCAATTTTAACAGGAAGAAACCTCCGGCACAACCAGGCTCAGGCAGGCCCGATCATATTCCACAAGCAGTTGGGGTGAGAAAAGGAAGCCAGGACAAAAGGCATGCTGTGGAAGAGAGACAGAGATTAATAACAAGTATGATTCAATCCAGAGAGGTCTATTAACACATAGTGAGTGAGAAAGGTGACTGAAGAAAAAATACACAATGCATCACGGGAATCCCCCAGCAGCCTATGCCTATTGCAGCAGGGCTACCTGATCCAGCCCTAACTATATATATGCTTTAGCAAAAAGGAAAGTTTTATACCTAAAAACACTAGAGATAGCGTCTGTCTCCCGAATCCAAATTGGAAGCTGGTCCATAGAAGAGGTGCCTGAAAACTGAAGGCTCTCCCTCCCATTGTAATTTTAAATACTCTAAGAACAACAAGTACATACTATGTTTGTTTTACTGAAGTTTATTTATTCTGTTGTTTTCTTTTCTTTTCTTTTTTTTAAAATACTTTTTAGAACAAAGGTTTTGTAGAATTATCAAGTGTTCAATTTCCAGTCTATGAGCTTTTTTTTTTTTTTAATGCAGTCCTATCCTTAATTTCTGAGCTTCAGACATCCATTCAGTTTGTTTACTTCCAAATGTTTTTTAGCAGATACAAGGTCTGGTGACATTGGGAACACATTTGCTGAATGGCTTGATATATAGTTTACCCTACTATTTGTGTGATCATGAAATGTAACTTCTTTCTTTTGTCTAAAAAAAAGGAAGAAAAATCATCAATCATTTGGACCACTGTCATCCTCCATAACATCCTCAATTCTTTTTAATTTGTATCATATTTATTTATTTATTCATCATCTGATTATCAAATATGATACAGTTGGCTTACACGTTAAAACTAATTTCAAAGTGTAGAGGTGCAAATACCAACTTTATACAGGAACCATCTGGAACTCTGAGAGCTATTCAAATTACATGTGTAAACCATGGCGCACTTTGTAGAGACAGTATATGGAACAGAAGCAAGTGAAGGTTTCTGCATTGAGGCTCTATACTCAGCCTTGCAAGACTGCAAAAACTAAATCTGACAAATTTAAAAAATAATAATAAAATAGGGATATGTTAAAAATGTATACTACTCCAGTTTCTAAAAATGGTAACTTATGCTGAAAAGAGGGCGGCTTGTGAAAGTTGGAGATGGTAATGGTGGAGTGGTTGGCAGCAGATAGGAGGGGTTGATATAGAAGAGAGGAGGAGGTGGTGGTGGTGTTGGGGTCACAGTGGTTCTATTCAATCCCTAAGACAACACCACACAGAATGATAGACTCCTCTGAATTGTTTGTTGCTCATGGGCCATTCTCCCTGCTGTCTCCCTCAATAGCACCCTTAGCCGCACATGAGAGACTCTCACAGGTACCAGAAAGACTGTGTGTGTGTGTGTGTGTGTGTGTGTGTGTGTGTGTGTGTGTGTGTGTGTGTGTGTGTGTGTGTGTGTGTGTGTGTGTGTGTGTGTGTGGGGGGGGGTGTGGGTGTGTGTGCTTGCAGAAGGAAGGTCATGGCAGGAACATTTATGCATTTCCAATCAGCTTTTTTTCTTTTAAGAGAAGTGTAGTTCATACATTAGAATGAATTTATTCTTTTCGATACCTTATAAATATGAAACTCTAAAGATTATGAGTTCATGCACATTGTGAGACAGTAATCTAAATATTTGCATCACTATGATTTTATACAAACACGCCGTTTATGGGATAATTTGAAAACTCTTTAGTGGTCCCTGTTAATGATCAACGGTAACTGAAGCTTGAACCCACGGCTCTGGACATTTTCATGACATGTGACAGCCCAGACATCACCTAGTGAGAGAATTGTG